>SNQJ01S0011615.1:21580-31982 GCA_010110895.2 Picea sitchensis
GTCAATAACACATGTCTAGGTCAATACAGTAAAATAACATGTCATCATATCCATAATGCCCCATAATCATAATCAAACGCCCAATAGTATAATAACCCGGATCACTTGCAAGCAAGTGTCCTCAAAGAATAAGTTCGCTCAGTGTGCGCAAGAGCCGGATGTTACAAAATAAATGTAGTACTAGTTAAAATTTAACCCCATTAACCTTTTATTCATCTACCAATGTAGATAATTTAGTTTAAATGTGGAGGTATAAAGGAGGGATTCAAAGAAAATATTGAAAAAAAATCGTTCATTTTTTCAGGTGAACTATAGTACTCGATTTATATCTTAATGTTCCCCATATTCATTGGTTGATGTAAGAGAAAACATAAACTTAGTAAGGATGATATTCATATAAATGATAACCTATCGTAATGATAGAGAAAATTTTTCCCAAGTTCACCAATTGATGTTGTTAAAAATAGATTTCCCCATATAAACTTTGAAAATATCATAAAACCAAACTAGAAGAAAAAAGTTAAATCAAACAGTTGCAAAGGATGAAAACACTACACCACCATCGTAGAAGCCAAATCTACACTAAAAGTAGAAATGAGATCAAACCACTACTTAAAAAGGAAACTACAAAACCAAAAGGAAAGGTGACCTAATAATCCATGAGCACATGAAAACCTTAACAAGACTTAATGGAAAAAGGTAACTCAACATAAAGAGAAAGACTCAAGATAATATATACGTTTTCATTTAAGTTGAGATAATGATGAGTTATGTCTTAAAATGTTGTAATTATTTAGGATTTTATTGCAAAGTAATTTTCGAACTAGAAGTGTAGTTATGATTATAATATTACTCATGAGAACTTGACCAAGGTTTTGTCCTTTTGTTGTATCTTGCTTCTTGAAAAATGGATAAKATTTAATAACCATGATTTATGAATAAGATTAAGATCTTAACGAAGATAAACATAAAAATATGGTAAATAAGGATTAGAAGAAGAGGTGAGAAGATAAACATAAAAATATGGTAAATAAGGATTAGAAGAAGAGGTGAGTAATTACCTTGGTAATAACTCAATATTATCCCAAAATATTCACAACTATCCTATTAAAATGAAAAGCAATACAATAAACTATACCTAATCTAAATCTAATTCAAAGATTAAAATAAAAAAGAGAGAAATATCCAATGAAGCCATCAAATATCTCCAAGAAGATAAACAATAAATAAAATTAATATAAAACAAAACGATAAAACGAAGGTTATGTACAATGAAAACTATCAAGAGATGAAGATAAAAATATGTAAATGTACCTTGGATACCATTGTAGTTGACCTTAAAGGTTCTGAAAATATCCAATGTTAATTCTTTAAACAAGCAACTTCTTCTCATGATGAATTTTGAAAAATATAAAACATGTAAGAAGAAGTTTCATTTTATTAAAAAATTTACACATGCTCACGATCATCTAATTTATTAATACTAAACTAAGACAAGAAACAAAACTTATGGAAGAAATCCAGCTAGAGAGGAAATGATTTCGAGGATTCAGATGATATAGTAGTATTAACATGGTTACATGGTTATAGTAGTATTAACATGGTTGAAATGTATTCTTGAGAAAAAAATTAGACAAATATTTCCATTATTTTCCAAATTTTTCCAAACGTTTGAGAAGAACTTCTTTAAAAGCTTGTCACTTGCTTGTAAATAGATTATTCTTGAAAACATAAAAAAAAAAAAAAAAAAACTAAACTAAACTACACATACTCCTTATTTATTTGCAAGAACAACCAAAACTAAGTGAAATCACATTTCGAGTGAAACCCTTCCATTAGGTTTATTCATGCGGTCAAATGCACAGTATCAATTAGTAGCATGAAAAGTATGAACCCTAAACGATGTAAAGTAAAAATTAACTTATGTACATATCTAATAAAGTCACGATAATAATTTTTTTTACATAAAACTTACTAATATAAGGTTTTTCTAACCATAAATCAATTTTACTTGATAGGTACAACAGAGCATCTGTAAAGAAACAATGGAGAATATGATTAGCATTTGTTTTAGAGGACTTCATAATATCAAGAGAATTTGTTTTAGTACCCATAAGTTTAAAAGAAATAACTTCTCTCGATGGAGGATACTAGGAAATATAAAAGGGGAAAGAAGAAGTGAAACTCTCAAAGGTAATTCTCATATGTATACAATCATCTAATGTACTAAACTTAAAACTAGTAAGGAAACAAATTGATCAATGATTATTTTCAATAAAATTTCCATTAGAGAAAAGTTCCAACAAAATTTTATCATTGTAATGACCCCTCCACTATGAATAATGAAGTAAAATAGGTTAAATTTTACTTTTTTTTTAAGCATTAGAAAATTAACGTTAACACATAATTCTTAGTAATGCATAATCAACACAAAAATTAAAATTAAAATCATCACAAGCGACACGTCATCGAAATCAATAACGACATAAGCCAACGTCTTAACATAAATGTTAGTGACACCTTATCAACACATAACATACATAGCGACACAATTCCACACATCACAATCAACTCAAGCAATTAGAGATAATGATCAACCATATCATTGAATATTAAATAACTACCCACCCAACCTATCATGCATGTTTAGGACCTCCAAAACACATAAGCAACGTTGAAGCCAAGAATTCATCCGATTGATTTTGACCATTTAAGGTCTCAGGGATGATGATTGTTCTGAGGAATAAGGAGGTGTCTAAATCCTGCTAATCCAATCAAATCGAAAATCAACTAGATCAATCAATCAATCTTAATCATCAATTAATCATGGCGCAAGAGTATTCAATTACATAACTCATCATATATCAACATTAATTTAAAGACATAAAATTAGCAAATTCATAATCGATCATACAAGAAGATTTAATTTCAATAAGAAATATTAAGAAAATTCATAACCGATCATACATCAACATTTAATACATGGCGCAAGGAAATCTAATCACTTAATCATTACTCAATCATTTATTCATTAACATTATCATTTATTCATTAACATTGTTCCAAAGCGCAAGGATATGTAATCACTTAATCATCTATACATCAAAATGATCTTGTAGCCCAAAGAAAGGTAATCACTTAATAAATCCTATATCAACATTATTCTAAAGGCGTAAGGGTAATCAACTTTATTTTAATAACACAAGAGATATAAATACTTAATCAATCCTATATCAACATTATTCTAAAGGAGCAAGAGTAATTGACTTTATTTTAAATTGTACAAGAGATATAAATACTTAATCAATCTTATATCAACATTTTTCTAAAGGCGCAAGAGTAATCAAATTTATTTTAAATGGTGCAAGAGATATAAATACTTAATCAATCCTATATCAAGATTATTCTAAGACACAAGAGAAATCAAATTTATTGTAAATGACACAATATATATAAATACTTAATCAATCCTATATCAACATTGTTCTAAAGCCGCAAGAGTAATCAACTTTATTTTAAATGAAGATTCAACATGTAAGGCAAGTGGTTATAAATAAGTTCATCCATGTACTTATATTAATTCATTTACCATAGCCAATAAGGGTGAATCGATTTATATAACTCATACCATACCCAACATGATTTACTAAGAATATAACTGTTTACTCCTCGTTATCACCTTATTATTCTACTTTGGTGAAACCCTTCTTATCATTTACTTATGAAAAACAACAAGGGAACTAAATTCAATAATTACACCACTTGTCATCACAACATTAACCTTTACTAGAAATCATTATTTAATTAGGAAAAACCACAAGGGAACTCAGTTCATTAATTTCACCACTCCAAATGATAATTCTAGATGTCGCTCGCTTCTTACAACCAAACTTTGGTCTTTCGATATTGTTCTTATCGGTTTGAGGGGAGAACTAAAGTTGTGTGGCAAGGAAGGGTTTTAACTGATATCCACCAGCCATACAAAGGCTCCACTTCCATATTCATATTGAAGTATGTAGGTTTCATTAAAACGAAAAATATTAATCAAACAAGTTGTTCATGAAAATTGGTCCACGCCCTCTTCACTTGTAAATTCCCACACCTTGCATCTAATACGTTTAATGTGAGGGCATTTGCAGGTAGGTTAAAGGAGGTGAGGGAGTCACGTTGAGATCAGTCGCGTGGGTAATCTTCCTTAGACGCGAATGTGAAGGAGATTCCACTGGAAGGAACCACCGTAATGGAGAAGCATCACGCAGATCGTAATGGAGAAGCATCACGCAGATGGCTTTCACAGTTAAGCGAAGGTGCATAGTGTAGCTGTTGACCATGATATTTTGCGTCTAAGGAGGAGCTGGGTCAAGTCCCGATTGAGGCAATTCGAATGGCCGAAAGAGAGAGACATTTGCGATGGTGCACTGTCTCCTCTATCCTTCAGAATAAGTTGAAAATTTGGGCATATATTCCATATGGATTTTTATTTTTGTGTTATTTTGGAAATAAGGGGGTGTCGAATACAGTCTGGTTTGGCAGTTCGATACACAAGCGTGGTAGATAAATCATTTCGAGAACATGGCTGGTGGATGAGTAAGCAATCTAGTTGGCAAGGAAAATCTGGAGAAGTCATATATTCTTGTCTGCATAGGCGCTATGATGAAACAAATAGATATGGAACCCTTTCGAATGTTGCTCTGTTTAAATTTAGTAGATCTCGGTAGCATAAATGACTGGGATTATACAAATTTCAATCAGTGGGATCTCAACGCATCCCCTCAACTCGGAAATTTGAAATTTAATGGCAGCGAAGACATCTGAGGTGAATTCTGGGTTTGTTTTGTTGGCCCAACCGTGGATCAACACAGTCCAAAACAAAATTAGATAGAAAAATAAGAGAGGAATTCGGGTTGGAATCCAGCAAGGTAGCGACTCGGGAAATGTCTCTTTTCTTTTTAAAACTGAAAACTGAACACATAAAACTGCCAAGCGAGCAACGCATTCGCTTAAATAGAAATCCAAAATTCCTTCCTTAAAAGGTCAGAACACTTGGGAACTAAACGATCCTACGGTAGTTGGCGTTATATTTAACAAAGTTCAAAAATTTATAAACCTACGCTCTGCGCACAAGGAAAATTCGATTTTCTTCACAACAGATAACATGCAATTACAATCTTTGAAAACTTGATCACAGATAAAGAACCAAAAACAACTATTACATATATTCCACACAGAACTTTCATCAATAAATTGCGCATCCAATATCCAATGTGTTCTATCACTATGAATGAATGCTTAAACACTATAACCTTTAAATATCAATACAATTTTTTAAGGCGAATGAGTGTAGTTGATCCTCAATATGGAGTGTTGTGCGCCTTCATTTTTTGATGCCTACTAATTCCCAAACTCCATCGATACCTCCCAGCCAACGGTGGGGTACTTTTCTTCCCCTTATCTCCCAAGCCACAAAGGGGCCACTCACAGAACCAAAATACTCTAGCTTCCAACTTCCCTATTCCAACTCTCACAATTAAAAAAATTTCCATAACTAGTCTAATCCATTTTCCCCTTTTAATGACCCATGCCACTTGCACATTTAATTCACTTTTAAATAATTAATTAAGAATTACTTCCCCCATACACTTGTCACCCTTTCCCTTAGTTGCACAAGTAAATCGACAATTTAATTTAAGTCAGTTTCTCTTACCCATCCTCTTACCCATCCTAAAAACA
Organism: Picea sitchensis; assembly: GCA_010110895.2. Lineage (NCBI taxonomy): Eukaryota > Viridiplantae > Streptophyta > Pinopsida > Pinales > Pinaceae > Picea > Picea sitchensis. Next base: position 27,311 of record SNQJ01S0011615.1, read on the forward strand.
TTACTAAATCTTAGTTGAGTTAAAATAAGAGTCTTCTCCTAGTTAAACTATTGGTAGTTAGACTCTAGATTCCCTTATATGCGTGCACTAATTCTTTCAAGCTTTAATCAGTTCTTATCTTACATTTTAATTTGGTATTTTCTTGCACATAAGTGTATTAACTCAATCTTTATGTTAAATTCATATTTCTTAAATTTATTTACCTCTTTTCTGTTTTATTTAGTTTATAATTTTGTTTTAGTATTCTCACCAAACTTAGACTTACAATTAATTTGAATAGGCTTAGAATTTATTTGGGGTTACAATTGCTAAGTTCATTAATTAATTAATTAATTAATTAATTAATCAATTAATTAATTCGATAGTGCTCAAGATTTTACAACGTTTAATATTCACTCAAAGTTTTCTAGGCCACCTAGATTCATTGACTCAAGTTTTAAGTTCCCCGACATTCCCTTTAAGATGCACTCTGTGCTCCAAGGGGGCCACTCACCTTTGACTTGTTTTAGTAGTTGTCCAACCCCATGAGTCAACACTCCGTTCGGGTGACCTTGTGAGAGACTAAGGGATTATAAGGAATAAGGACCATGCCTTATATTGAACCCCTTAGAAATATTCATGAGCCACTGTCTCAGTCTGCCCTCACGACATCGTGGACCTCTCGAACTAGGTAATCGTTAACCTACAATTCGAGTCACGACGAGAGTGTTAGTAGGTTGTGACAAGGATTTTGCCACACCTCTCCCTCAATATCTGGTCTATGTGCATGGCCCCTCTACTCCTTATGTGAGTCATATTAGAAATAAATCATCATCCTGCATCCATCAACGAAACAATGTCAACAATCCATATATAAAGTAATAATATAAACAATCATATTTCACATATTCATAAATGAAATACTAAAACCAATACAATCCACTCTGTGACTCAATCGAGATTCCAAGGAGGTACATTGATGCCCTCGTCATCCACAATCCTTCGAGTGTCCTTCACACTCATGGAAACTCGTCAATAATATCTGTCAACATGCATATATCAATTAACATAAATCATAATCCATCATCATCATCATCATAAGAATCCATAAGCAAAATAGATAACCATAAACTGTAACTCGATCACTTGCACACAAGTGTCCTCAAAGAATAAGTCAATAACATTTGCTCACAAGAGCGGGATGTTACAATCATAACAAGTTTCCAATAAAATATTCGAATGAGTCTTTGGAAACTTGAAATGAATTCTGAGAATAAAAATTAAGCACATCATAATGTTTGCAAAGAGATTTATTCTTAGACAAAGGAAAAAAATAGAAAAGATGATAATCAATTGATCATAAATATGAAACTATACATATTTCAGCTTGTAATGAATGTGACTCTCCATGATCAAGTTCAAAATACTCATTAGATAAAAATTCTTTCTCTTTCAAATCACATGGAAAATTTATACAACATCATCATCTAATGGATAAGAAAGAGATTCAAAATTAATATTTATAGGTAAAGGGTTATCATTCAAAAGAGTCTCATTCTCAAACAAATTTTAACGAGTTGAAAGAAATGTTTCAATAGAAAGATTGGTAGAACCACTACTAAATGGATTCGGATTGCAAAAGAGACCTCGATACAAAAAGTAATGATTTTCAGAGTACAATAAATTAGATGTGTCATTATGACTTGCATCATCATTGATAAGATTATAACTCTAATTTAATGATAAGCTTTATGTTGAGGAAATGGGAACTAGTTCTGAATTTACCTCTCAAGAAGAGAAATCAATTTGTTCATTAGTTTATTCTTGAATTTGATTTATTTCTATTGAAATTTCTTTGTGATGATTACAATCTTTAGGAGATGTTTGAGATGTCTTTTCATATTTCAGATTCAATTCTGAACTAACATTTTCTGGAATATGAAAATATGTGAAAGAAAATCCCAATGTGGAAGAACAGGATAAAAAATTATTAAATCAGGTCTTTTTTTGAAGGTAAGTCCTTGAGATGAAAGCTAAAAAAAAATGACATGAATATATCATAAAATTCATCAACAGATTCATTTGTATGCATGGAAATATTTTCAATTTCTAAAACCAATTCTTCATAATTATAATTCTCATGGGCCAACAGAAAAACCTCGATAAAATGGTTCCAAGAATGTATAGACTTAGTTGGTAGCCCTTTGTACCATTTGAGAATTGACCCTTGCAATATGCGAGTAAACAACTGGCCAATTTCATTATCATTACTCATTATAAAAAAAATCCATTTACCCATAAATTGCTAAAGATGACCTAAAGAGGAAATTTTACCCTCACCATCAAATTTTAAATTAGACAAGGATTTGAGCTAGTTTTAGGGTATGTTTCGGGTAGGTCTGCATGAACCAAAGTAGGAATGTACACATGAGCCATGATTACATAAAAATATTTAAAATAAAACACTACACAGATAATCTATCTTTCACCCTTCTTCTAGTGCCAAAAATGTTGATGGTCAAAATTTTCCATGTTCAACATTAAGGAAATCACCGAGTCAAGGCCCAAATTAGACCTTTATCTATTTGGTGAGGTGATTCCAACTGGTTTAATGGGTTGAGTTACCCTTTTTCTAAAATTAATCTAAACTAAATGGTAATCTTAATCTAAGATAATCCAATACTAAATCTACCCTCTACATGTTAATGTATGATATTGATTGTTGTTATGAGTAGCGAGAAGGAAAATAATTACCTTCTTGCAACATTCTTGCAAGAGGCAATCCTCGGGAGGCTAAAATGAGGGCTCAACCATGACACAAGAAAAGTTGATCCTGCGAAAGGAGACTTTAAAAAATGCATTCCTAAATGAAAATGTAATCTAATCTAATATAGATATAACAAAAGGAAATCTAATCTATCTCAATCGAGAAAAGGAATCAGCGTACTCCCAATCAGGAGAAAAATAAAAGAGAATGTACCATAATTGAACCTAAGGTAAAGATGAGCTAACAAGTCACAAAAATAGTTCACATGGTCTGCGGTTATTCAAGCATATATGCATATACATTTATCTAATAAATAATTATCATATCTCAGTATGCATATACTTGGATTCAAATGACCATAATTGCATTGAAGATAAAATATATTTGTCACATTAAGGAAATAGTTGTCTTAATATGAGAGTAATTAGAATCAATTCAAGTATGAAATTAGACGGGTAATTAGTTAACAACTCAATACATACAAGTCTACTCAAATACAAAATTCAATCTTAACATAACTCTACCCAACCCTCCAAGCATAGAATTACAATAGTTTTAAATAAGAATGGATTGTACAGGTTTGAACAACAATCTTAAATTGACAATTAGGATCATGTGAACAAAAATTAAACAAGATTGAATAATATATTTATTCCATATTCAAAAATTTAACAAGAGTACTCGAAATGATTACATAATTAAGATCTTTCTATGGTGTAGTCCAACAAGAAGCTTATCTTTTGCAAAGTAATCTCCCTTTACAACAGTGCAATGATATCCCTCTCGTGCAGAAATGGAATTCCTTCCCCCTACTTTTGAAGTTCTCATCATCCTGTTATATCTTTTTGAGTTTGTTTTTCTTCATGATTTTATTCCTTTAAAATCTGCTTGAAAACCAAACCTTAAACCAATATTAAAATATAACCTTTAAAATCTGCTTCAAATTCAAACCTTAAACCAATATTAAAATATAATCTTAAAATCTAAAGAATATATAAATACAAATAAAACTTAAACGAAATTAAATCTAATATAAAATTTAAACTAAAATACCAAATTAAATCTAATATAAAATTTAAACTAAAATAAAACAAACAGAATAAAAATAAACTAAATCTAAAATAAAATTATATTAAAATAACTAAAATAATACCATAATCCAATTAAAATTAAAAATTAAAGTTTGAACTAAACTAAAACATAGAAAATTTAAAAATAACTAAAACTAAAATTTGAACTATAGTAAAAACTAAATAAAACAAATTTTATTGCATTGCGAAGGGAACCCTTTCGTCAATTAAAATAATTATCCTGAGATAAACACGAGCTCCTTGGGCGTGTGCTTCCACAGGTTTTGATCTCATAGGAAATTATCACTTCCTTGACCTTGGAACCAAATTTASTTTTCCACTAGAGCATGCAATCTGCAAACTCGTCAAAATAGCATGTTTATCTCTTTATTACAGTTACAATAATGAAATTGCTCTTTGAATTTTGGTGATCTAATGATCAGTGATCTCAATATCTTTCTTCCATGATTTCGTGCCACCTTTACAATGCTACTTTATCCTCAACAATCCATTCCTATAGTACCCTTCGTTCTCGTGCTCTTTTCTGACTTAGTGATTAATTCTCATGCTTTCTGGAAAACGAAATGCGTCCCTCATCCTCCATAATTTAACCGAAACAAACCTTCACGTGTCAGTTTGTTAGAGTTAATATTGCAATGTTGAATTGGTGGCAATTTAGGGTTTCTTTTATGCAATCTCTTCTCATTAAATCATTCAAAAGATTGATGTATCCTTTCACTTCGAATTTGGTACATTGTCATTCACCTCTATAATTCAAACAACAAACCATTTATTTAGGTATCAAATCTTAAATTTAATTAAAATGAAAATCTAAAATCTAATTAAAATTAAATTA
>SNQJ01S0011615.1:33623-50089 GCA_010110895.2 Picea sitchensis
ATTTGATATGTCAATTTGACAATTGTTTAACAGTATGTTCGTTAAACATGAAATGAATGATAATGAGTTATTGTTTTCCACAACAATGTATCTGTTATTAAACTTATGTTTTTAAGAAATGAAATATACTACAACAATCTACACAGACTCTATTTTATTATGACTATAATTTTGAATCTAATGGATGAATATTATAATTTCTAGAATTTTTTTAAGTTGACCAAGTTGAAAACGTTGCATATTTTAAACACGTGTTTTTCTTCACCTTGTATCTATCTTAATTTTTACTTAAAAGTAAAATCTAAAAATATCCTTTTGACGAGAACATTTTAACAATTATGAATATAATTTTTCCATAATTTTCCGTTGTGTATTTTTAGAGATACGATTTTTTCAATTCACCGAATCATAATCTCACCTAAAAATATTATGCAATGAGTTTTTTATAAAATTAAATAAAATTGGATAAAAACAATGAAAATGAAAACAAATTATACCCAATGAAAGTAGATTCAATTTTAAAAATGTTGGTATCAATTCTCAAACTAAATTCTGAGTATTTGTAGGAGTCTGCTACCTCCAAAGATGAAGTAATATGGAGAGAATTTGCAGTTTCCTGCAAACAGTCCCATTTTCAAGTTTTCGGCCGAAATATTCTTTCGGCCGAAACCTAGTTTTTAACAGAATCCGTTAAAAATAAACGTTTCGGCCGAAATATTCTTACCACAGGAAAATAATTCATCCAGAAAACATTGTACACGAATTTTGAGGGCACCGTTAAATTTGACGTGAAAATTTTCGACCGAACAAGATTTCGGCCGAAAGAAACATTTATTCGGCCGAAAAATTACCGCTAGAAATTTTGGAGACCCGATTGTCACCGAAAGTGTTACCCAGATTCGTGATTTTACCCATTAATGTAATAATGCATTCTTAATGTATTAATACTTTAATAATGTATTAATACTTTATTAATGTTTTACTGTATTAATACATTAGAAATGTATTAATTAATAATGTATTAATTAATTAATACATTATAGTATACATTAATGTATTAATGACATCAGTAGTCATGATCATGGCTAGCCATGATCTTCTACAAACAACAATTTCTAAACATGACTAACCATTTTCAACCATGCTCAACTAAGATCAACCATAATAAAGGTCATGCATATTGAATTTGTAGGGAAGTTAACAATGGTCATGCTCACCCATAGTTAACAATGGCCATGGACAACCAAAGTTAACCATGGTCATGGACAACCATAGTCAATCGTGGTCATTTTTAATTAATGTATTAATACTTTAGTAATGTATTAATAATGCATTACTACTTTAATAATGTATTTATTAAAGTATTAATAGTTTAATAATATATTTATTAACATATTATTACTTTATTAATGCATTAATACTTTAATAATGTATTAATACTTTATGGGACGAACATATCCTTGTCATCGCATGGCGTCGAACATATCCGCCTCATTACAATGTGAAGCAAATATCTTGTCGTCACAATATGATGCAGATATCATGTCATCGCAATGTCACAGAAATATTTTGTCATCACAATGTGACAAACATAGCCTTGTGATAGTAAGGCTATGACCTCATTTAATTTAGATAAGGCCATTATATATTTATGTAAATTAATCCTTTAATTTCGACATTGCGTTAATGTAATACTGCATTATTTATCTGTTAATACTTTATTAATGTATTAATGTCATGAGTAGTCATGATCATGGCTAGCCATGATCTTCTAGAGACAACAATTGTCAAACATGACTAACCATTGTTGACCATTCTCAACTAAGGTCAACCATAATGAAGGTCATGCATATTGAAGTTCTAGGGAAGTTAACAATGGTCATGGTCAACCATAGTCAATAGTGGTCATTTTCAATTAATGTATTAATACTTTAGTAATGCAATAATAATTCATTACTACTTTAATAATGTATTTATTAAAGTAATAATAGTCTAATAATGTATTTATTAACATATTATTACTTTATTAATGTATTAAAATTCTAATAATGTATTAATACTTTAATAATATTTTATTAATGCATTACTTTATCAGTGAATTATTATGTTAGCAATGTATTAATATATTAATTAATAAATAAAGTGCATTATTGATGTATTAATTCTTTAATATGTTACATTATACATTAATGTACTAGCAACAACCACTTTTATGTAAAAAGTGGTTGATATACAATTTTCCACCTTTTTAAATTAATGGTGTCTATAGGCTTGTATCAACCACTTTTTACATAAAAGTGGTTGTTGCTAGTTGACCATTGACACGAGTGAAACAACCATGAATAAATTAATACATTTTAAATGTAATNAAATAAAGTGCATTATTGATGTATTAATTCTTTAATATGTTACATTATACATTAATGTACTAGCAACAACCACTTTTATGTAAAAAGTGCTTGATATACAATTTTCCACCTTTTTAAATTAATGGTGTCTATAGGCTTGTATCAACCACTTTTTACATAAAAGTGGTTGTTGCTAGTTGACCATTGACACGAGTGAAACAACCATGAATAAATTAATACATTTTAAATGTAATGAATAAATAATAATTAATTATATTTAATTTTTTTTAAATAATTATTAATAATTTATTAAATTATAATAATTAAGCACTTAATTGTTAATAATTATTTAATTATAACTAAGTAATTGAAAATTATTAATTAATAATAAAATATTTTTTAATTAATAATTGATTATAAAGTATAAATTAATTAATGAGAAATAAAAGACTACATATCAAAATAATAAAGTAACCATGTGATAATAATAAAGTAAAACTAAACTAAAGACATAAAAAAAACCATGTAACATTGTAACATATTAATCAATTAATTAAGTAATTTTTTTAATATATTAATAAAGTATAAATAGATTGTTATCTATATTAATCAAGTAATAATACATTAATAATGTATAAATATATTGATCATTGATATAATATTGCATAAATGTATGAAAGTAATAAAATATTAATTAATAAATATATAAATAATCAATTAATTAATATAATAATAGTTATGTATAAATATGATGAATACATTTTATAAAGTAACTATCAATACATTATACATTAATGTATAAATGTAACATATTAATTAATAAATACCTTATTAATATATTGTATTAATTAATTTATACATTACTACATTATACATTAAAAGATAGTTAAAGTATAAATAAATTATAACATTAGTAAATTGACAAAGTAAAAAAACATTATTACATAAAAACAAACATTAAACTACTACATTATTATATTAATGAATAAATACATTATTCATTAAAGAAATAGTTAAATAACAAATACATGAATCAAAATTGTCAATGATTCTAGAGCATCGAGAGTCACAAATTTTTATTCAGGAGGAATTGAATCTTTTGAAAGCCCTTAAGACTAGAAAAGATAAGATACTAGCTTCTGAAGAATCGACTTGGTGGCTTAGAAGCTAAGCCCTTTGGATGCAAAATGGGGACAAGAATACCAAATTATTTCACAAATATGCCACTCGGAGAAAGCTTCAAAATTATATATGGGATATCACCAATGACGATGGTTTGATCCTCTCTAGTGAATCAAAGGTAAAGGAACACACATGCCATTTTTTTAAAACACAATACGATAATCCTAAAGTAGAAGATATGAGAAATCAACTCCATTTCATAAAAGATGTTCCAAAAAATGCCAAAAGAGAAGAGCCGAGGCCCAGATGGGTGGACCAAAGAACTCTTGCATTGTTTCTTTGACATCTTGGGGAAGGACCTTCTTCTGGTTGTCGAGGAAACCAGAGTAAAAGGCTACATCCTAGGGGTACTAAATTCTACATATTTTTTTCTTATTCCAAAGATGACAAAACCTTCTACCTTCAATGAGTTCAGGCCCATCGCCTTATGTAACATTGCATACAAAGTGATCTGAGAGATAATTGTGAGCCACATCAAAGACAAGTTGGATTGTTGCTTATCAAAAGATAAGTTTGGATTGCTAAAGGACAGGTTGATATTTGATGTCGTTGTCCTAGCACAGGATTGTCTCCATACAGTAAAAACAAAGAAACTCAGCTATGTCATCCTCAAATTGGATTTAAAAAAGGAATACGATAAAGTTAGTTGGCATTTTCTAAAATTAATGCTTATCCAGATTGGGCTTAAGAGGGATGTTACTCAATGGATAATGGCTTGTGTTACAAATGTTAACATGGAAGTTCTTATAAACGGATCTCCTACCTCTTTTTTAAAAATCCATCAAGGTTTGAGACACACGTGCCCCCTCTCACCTCTTTTGTTCCTCCTTGTAATCAAATGCCTAAGTAGGAAGATAAAAAAGATAGTTTCAAATGGAACTTTCAAAGGACTCAAGGTAGTTGTTGACACTTTTATTTCACATTTTTTGTTTGTTGATGATGTCCTCCTCCTATGGGATGCTAACTTTGAAGAGCGATATTCTTTACACACACTATTAAGGCTATTTTGCAAAGCTTCTAGTATGGTCATCAACTACCAAAAATCTTGTTTCATATCCCATAACATTGAGCCGGATCTAGCCGGAAACTTGAGTACAATTTTTAATATCCAGTTTCATACATTCAAAGATGGGAAGAAGTATCTTGGATACCAACTCAAGGCAATTAATTATAGAGTGGCAGATTGGAACTAGCTTATTAAATAAGTAGAGAAGAGAATAGGATGTTGGTCCTTTCATTGGCTTTCCCTCAGAGGAAGAGTTGTACTCGAAAAAGAAGTACCTTAGAGTATTCCCATTTATTGGCTCAACTTGGTCAAAATTCCCTCGACCTCCCTACAACGCATTAAACAATTAATCACAAACTTAATTTGCAGAGGGGCCATAAACCGAATAGTTTCTAGCTAGGCAATTGGCAAAAGATAGTGCTTCCAAAGGAAAGCGAAGGATGGAGGCTACAAAATTTAAAGTGGTTTTCCCATGCACTTGCAACTAAATCATGTTGGGGAGGCCTCTTTGGTGACGGACTATGGAGAAATGTGTTGCCGAAACAATATCTAAAGGTTATTGATGTACCTTCTTGGATTAAAAGAAATGATTTCAATTTCCCTGTTACTTCCATCATATGGAGAAACCTTTTGATAACTCTCCCTATCATTCTAAAATGGATCGCATGGACTCTGAGATGCAACAAACAAATTTCTCTCGGCCTAGATGCTTTTATCGGAGGTAATGACTTGTGTTTTATGTCTCCAACATTTATCTCACATATCCAGAGTATGAATATCTTTACACTTTGCCAAGCTGCCCTCCCTAATGTTGCAAAATCCTAGACAGTTTGGTTTGATTCAAACCACCTAAAGATAACTGGCGAACTTTCCCTAGAATGGGACTCTTTCATCCTCGCCTTACGATCAAATGGCATCTCATTAAATGAATCCAATGATAAGCTATTTTGGTCATGGAATCATTCTCTAGGTACTTTCTCTGTCAATTTAGCATATCAGTCCATTTTATTTACAAGCCTCAAGGATGAAAAGCGATGGTGGTACAAAGCCTTCTGGTAGGTAAACATCCCAAGGAAAATTATCTGTTTTATTTGGTTATGTTTGAAAGACAATATACTTCCAGCGACCAATTATAAGCATAGAGGGGGAATAGGTCCTACAACCTATTGTTTATTCCTAAATGTTGAAGATACAACAAAACATATTTTCTCTTTTTGTAAAGTTTCTAAAACTATTTGGAAAGAGATCCTCACACAAATAATGATCCATGATGATTGGGGAGATCAGAATTTGGAAGGAAATCTTCTCAATTGGTTTATAAGATACCCAAGTATGAGACACATCCCATTTATGGTGATATGGGGCATATGGAAATACATAAATAAGAGATTATTTGAAAACTTGACAAGACAAGATACTTACATAGAAAAAAAAGATATTTCTTTCTATCCAGGAAATACAAGATGATACAAAGCCTGATAAGATGGATTACATTCTAATCCCAGTTTATTTTGATCACTCTCTAATTGTTTTCTTCAATGGGGCAGCTTCAGGAAACATGTGTGGCATTGGACTATATATCAAACTCAACAACGTTCACACTTTCAAAGCTTATTTTGTTGGAGGAGAAGGTACCAATATGAAAGCATAACTTTTATGCTTGCGGGGACTTTTACACTTGGCTTCTCACCTTTCTTTGAGCATATTAATGGTAGATGGTGATTCCAAATATATTATTGACTAGATTAAAGGTGTTTCTAATCTAAATTGTTTATACCTAAGATCTTGGCAACAAAAAATCAAAGCGCTACAAGGAAAGTTTGAATGTCTAAACTACATTCACGTTCACATGATCCTTAATCATGTATCTAATCAACTTCCAAAGAAGACACTGGAATGCTCTCCTGGGTGGCTTTATCTTGAGGAGCATAACAATGGAGCTACAGTTTAATTCGATAAATTTCTACTGTTCTAATCACTTTATGATTTTGATCATAGTTTTTTGATAAAATTCAATGTTTTGATGAAACAAATGTACTAAATTTGATATCAAGTCAATACCCAGGATGGAATAGTTATATATGCTATGTAGTCAAGTTATGTGAAACTTTTGGATATTGAGAAAAATAGAGACAAAAGTCGATTGCAAACAATATATGTACTTATGATAGTTTCACATGATTCTTAATAGAATAGAAGTGAGAGTGCACATTTATAAATTATGAAAAAAAATAATAAAGTATTAAAATATTATTAATTTAATAGATTAATAAAGCATCCATACATTAAAAATAATATTAATAAATACATGAATAAATCATCCATTTATTAAAGTTTCCAAAAATAAAATTTAAAATTTAAAATATAGTCATTTTATAAAATTGGTTGATATAGGCATATCAACATCATTTTTCACCTTTATAAAGTGTATGTTTGTAACAACCTCCTTGTTACGACAACAACTCTTATAACAGGTGGAAATATTTTTTTATTTTTTATTTTTCCCTTTTTTTTGTGTTTAAGGTGTGTGTGTGCGTGTAGAAGTAACACGCACTCTAGACTCTACGTCGCCACTCGACAACCAACAAGACGCAACCACGATGCTCATCACAAGAAGACTAAAGGCACACAACGAGTAACTGCACCCATAAACGACCATAGACACAAGGCGCACACCGCAAACATTTAACGACATACTGGGTTACGCACAGTACGAACACAGAGGGAAGGATCCATACTAGTAGATCTTACTATTTCTGCATAGGAAATAAGGGCGTTTAATCTTAGTTCTCTGCTCCGGAGAGAGAGAAGGTCAGATAGGCTCCTGGCTGACTGCTCAGGCAGAAACTAGTAATCTCCGTTAGGTGTGTCACTAGAGTGGAAACCCTGCCTTTAAAGGGCCCGAGAATCTGGATACGGCATAGGATTCTGAACACCAAAATAATCACACACACAGACTTATACACTAGGCTACATGAGGTGACTACATCCCACCTGACACAAGCAGTCGAATCGACAAATTATTACAACCCAGCACAAAAATGGACGAAGAGCAACCACGTCTTCTACGGAAAGCGCAAGACAAGGACTCAACAACAACCCAACTACTATAAAGACAAGGCCTCGTCAACGACTCCACTGTGATTAAATTCAGACCATTTACTCCATTAAATTCTATTAATTTTTGTTCCCAATTACCATCTCATAACAATTGATTGTACTCAGCTCAAGTCATTACATTATAGGTTAACAATTCAACAAATCTCAACAAAGTTTCCATAAAATATTAACAATTTTATGCTACTATTAAATTAACTCCGCAATTATCATCCTCTTAACCTTATCATAACACATCACATCTCATACCCTAAAATTTGATTGGCATTAACATAACACATCACATCTTATATTATGATGGCTTGCAATTAAAATATCAATCACATTACTCCTTGCATGCTTCCAATGTAATAAAATTTCAATGAATAAACATAACCACGCCACCTTCTATATGGTAATAACAACAACTGGATGAATCGAACCTAATCCTATAACCAACCGGAATTTAGCCAATTACCTATTAAGAATTTTACACTATTATCCACCACATCATTAATTCAATGTTAATCATCCCTACCAAGTTTATAAATTCTCTGTTACCCTTATATTTGTAATCATTTCACCACAATTAAATAATCTCATGGGAAAACTATCATCTAGCAAATAAAGCCAAAAGCTACCTTGCTCATTATCAGTCTTATAAAATCCTCTCCAGTTCTATCTAACAGTCTTAGATATAGAATTATGGGAAAAATCTTTTCATTCAATGTTACCCTAACATTGCCCTTAAATAACAATGCCTTTTCTTGCTTCATACCATTTAAATAGAAATTAAATAAATAACATGGCAATTAAACCACACTGCAATTACAATTACGTAACAACTAGTTAAATAGCAATGAAATAACAATTAAATAAATATCATTACAATTAAACACATTGCCCTTGACTAACAATTTAATGAAACGTAAAGGATCGTGAGGGTTCTCTCCGAGTAATTCGCCCAAGAAAAATTCTGCTCAGGTTGTCTTAAATGAGGCGCCCAGAACTAGGCGCTGCCTTCGACAACTTTTAACCATTTTTTAAAAATAAAGAGGAAGGAAACAACTCACTCACAAGTGTGGGTTTTGTCCCTAATATCAAGGTGAACAGGTGGAGGAAAATTCTAACCAACAGAAGAACACTCAGGCGTAATTAAATTCTTGTCCAAGTAGCAAGACGTGCGGGGTGCGGAAGTCAGAAGCTTTAGGTTCAGCATGGAGTTATTTCTATTGCAATAAAGGACATTTTCTATTCTATGACAACTCCAATCTGGAATTAAGGATTCGGTGACCCATTCCGGGCACTGAAATGCCAGGCTTAACGGATAGACAGAAGACAATTTCCACTCAACGCATTAACACGCCAGAATCCACCGCTATACTAGCGAATTGACCACCAGTCTCGAAGATTAAAAGAACATCAGTCAGCATACGGACGCCATATTAAAAGCTTTTTTTAAAAAAAGGGGTAAGAGCGAATTAAGATTGCTAACTAAAACTCATCCTTATACCACGCTTAAGTGCAGACCGAAAGCAAGAAGGGGGAAAATGGCATACACAGCCTCCAATCGTCCACCCAAGGCATATACTGAACGATAGTGTCTCGAGAACGAATTTGCTGTGGACAGAGGGGTGAGTCGCAGTCTTTATTTATGGAGCCGTCAACAGACCAAGGGAAATGGCTATCAAAAAACACGGATAAATATCCCAAGGGTCGATATCAGAAATATCACCCGGAGAACAACACAGGTAAGGTTCACGGTAGCAGGAATTCGCTGTCGGTTGTTAAAGCAAGGAAAGAATTGCAAGAATCCAAAAATTTGGTGGGAGTAGTTAAAACGCAGGTGCAAAACATAAGGGAAATCTTGCAGGGTAAAACATTAAGTGCAGAATCATGTCCTTATCAGGAAGAGCATATAAAGGAAGGTGCAGGGTTCATTCAATCAACGAGGAGGGTAAACATTCAGGGAAAGGGTCGCAGTGTTTAAATTTCCATCCCAATCTGTTGTCTATTGTACCAATAAAATTTTTTGCCCTGACCGGAATCGTATCAGACATGAATTTGACATAATTTACCGTAACCAGTTTAGAGATAAATTATAAAATTTGATACAAATTACAGTAAGTACATTCACCTTCGAGCATAATCGCTGGGCTATAATAATCCTTCCATACGCGAGAAGCAACCCAATGTAAAAATAAATAAATAGAAAGAAAAAGGTGAACGGAAAGGCAATGCCATGGACAAGATTTTAGGGTTAAGCACACGTCAAAGCGTAAGACATCCACTACCAAGGACAACAACCGAAGCAACCATTTAACAGTATAGATGCACTAGATGAGGTAGAGACTATTTTACCCAGGGTTACTGAATTACAATAGCTGAGTTAACTATTTTACAACAATAAAGTTTTAATCGCCGAAGTAATTTAATATGCATTCTACTCTACCAGATAAAAATCATACCGTTGCCTCAACGCTGCAAATGACTCCTGTGACTCTACCAGATAAAAATCATACCGTTGCCTCAATGAATGACTCCCCGTGTTACTTACACTGCCACCGACCGTGAGAGACTACACCTATATTCCAAGCCAAACGCTAGGGTACTCATTCTTATTGTATTCCCCCGAAATGCTAGGAAGGGGCCACACAAATCTAGAAGGTCTACCTAGTTTCCCAGCTCCTATCGAGCCACCACTCTATACATGTTTGAGAAAATACCCTCCAACCTCACAAGCAATCACCACTTCCCATTTCAAAGATCACAACACCTAACTCCCATCCCCTCTTTTCCCCCTTCCCTTTCTTTTATGGAGTCTCAAACCCTAAATCATATTTCTTTAAGTTTTCCTCCCCTTTTTTCTTTAAAAAATACTCAAAAGTGCCTAAGCATCTTTTCATTTTTTTTAATTCATATATATTTCTTTTTATAATTCCCGCTTGTTAACAATTTTATTACTATTACTCGGACCAGCCATGAGTTTTAAGGAATTTAGTTTAGTCCCTTAAGCATTCTATTTATTCACTGATGGTTATGCTTTCTGTCAATCAAACTATGGCTTTCGGTATTCATTTATTTATGAATTAGTTTAATCTTTTTGAAAAACTATTGGCGTTCATAAGGGAGTTATGTTTTCAATGGGTTAACAACTCAATGCAGATTATGTTAAAGAAGGAGAGGCTCTAAATGAAATTTATTGTCGAAAGTTAACTAAAATGTATCCGCTGATATATTGGTTGTAGTTGGATGAGGTTAACGCTAAATTGAATCCAAGAACAGAGCTCAAGTACGTTCTAAAAAAATTGTATTCTCCTTGCAATGCATTGAGGTGCGAACTCTAGCCTAAAATCTCATAATGATGTTTTGTTTAATTCATTTTAATGGCTGTTAGGGCTAATTGTTATTACTAATGATATTTGGGTATAGGATTAGGTCAAGATTCATAGGATCTATTACAATTAGGGTTAGGCTCTCTTTAGAGTTAGAGTTAGGGCCTTTCCTTAAGGTTAAACAAAAATTTTAACTTAGAGAATATTTTTTTGACTTAGCGGATTTTTGAACCGACGCATCATTTGTTTAGGGGTACTGCTTTTAAGACATTATCAAGGCGCACGTCTTAGGGCTATTTAGGCTTGTTTCCTTCATCCACATCAATGTGACGCGCCCTTCAGATGCACCACGCGTCTAAGGGTGCCACCTCACTATTCATTTCTTTGCGCGACGCGGCTCCTTCGTGATGTACCACGCCCTCCGGTGCCACTCGGGCTTTGTGTTTATTTTGTAATGACGTGTTCTTCAGTGATGCACCATGTGTCTAAGGTGCCACTCTGCCAACTGGATCGACAGTAGATATCTATAACCCTGAGTCAACACCTCGTAAACTTGTGGCGTAATTCAAGGGTTCTAAGGAATAAGGTCCCCACCTTATTGCGCGTCCCTTACGGCATCGTGGAGACTGCCGCGCTCTTCTCAATGGCTACCTGGTCCTCTCAACCAGGTGTAATCGTTAACCTCCAGCTCGAGCCACGGCGGGAGTGCTAGTAGGTTGTGACAGGTTTGTCGCCACACCTCTCCCTCACTCCTCTCTGGAAATCGTGGTGGCCCCTTTACTCCATATGTGATTTTGGTCGGCAAGCTTTCGTCAGCCTGAATCATCATCATCATGTCGTAAATGTCAACATCATATCATCAATGAAACGAAATATCACAATAAATGAATCAACCCAAAAGCACACTGACTCGATACTGAGTCCAAGGGGTTCCACCGGGATGCCTTCGCATCCCCAGGTCCTGGAACCCCCATACTCCACCAAACGTAGCTCATCAAGACCTCTCTACATCAAAAGTAAAACATCATGTCGCCTATCAATTGCATCATAATAAAGTATAAATGGTTTAACATCACAAAAGTCCGGATCACTTGCGAGAAAGTAACCTCAAAGAATAAGTAAGTTTTCTCAAGCAAGTAATCTAGAGCAGGATGTTACACTGTTGCTAGTTTACAAGACAACATGTCTTGGGAATGACCATTAATGTGTTAATTAATTATTACTTTATACTAATATATAATTATAATGTATTAATGTAATACATTAATATTTTATATTAATGTATATAATTTAATGGTTTATTAATGTATAAATTAAAGTATTAATTTACATTTCCTTAGTGTAACATATCAATTGACTCATACATTGATAATGTGTTAATTGATGGATACATTAATAGATTATTAATTTATATATTGCAAAAGTATAATACACTAATAAAAAAACATTAATAATACATGATTAAAGTAGTAATACATTAAACTTAATGTTTTTAGTACAACATTATTAAAATATTAATACATTAACAATATAATATTACATTATAATAATGTATAAATTAAAGTATTATTACATTAATACACACTGCAATTAATACATTATTAAAGTAATAATACATTAATAAATACATTATTAAAGTAGTAATACCTTAATAAAAACATTATTAAAGTAATAATACATTATTAAAATATCTATACATTTATTGAAAATGATCGTGGTTTACAATGGCTAACCATGATTGTAGTTTCTTATGGTCATAACTATGAATAATATTAATACATTCAAGTATAGATTAAAGTATACTAAAATGTATTAATTTAATTAATAAATTAATACATTACAAAAGTATTAATACATTAAGACTTTAATAAAGTATAAACACATTATTACATTAATATAATGTATAAATTAAAGCATAAATTTTCATGAATATATAATATAATGTATTATTTAGTTGACACATTAATAATGTAATGTAATAATTAATTAACACATTAATGTGTAATGTAACATATAAATTATTTGATACATTGATAATGTAATGTATTAATTAATTAATACATTAATGTATAATGTAACATATTATAGAATTAATAAATAAATAATGCATTTTATTAATTAATTAATATATTAATACATTGTTAACTTATTAATTCACTAATAAAGTAATGCATTAATAAAATATTATTAAAGTATTAATACATTATTAGATTTTTAATACATTAATAAAGTAATAATATGTTAATAGATACATTATTAACCTATTAATACTTTCATAAATACACTATTAAAGTAGTAATGCATTATTAATACATTACTTTTTGTTAGTTTGTCCGTGACATGTGGGACTAACCTGTGGCTAAGAAACTGCGATTCATGGGCATATAAGTCGTCAAAATCACCCGGGGATCACACCCGGCCTAAGCCACACCAACCCTTAACGTGGTTGGATTTTTTGTCCCCATGGGTTTCAAATCAGTGACTTTAACATCACGGAGTGCCATAACAACACACTATGTCACCGAATCTCATACACCTCGGGAACAATGAATTATTAATACATTACTAAAGTATTAATACATTAATTGAAAATTACCACTATTGACTATGGTTGACCATAACCATTGTTAGCTTCACATGGCTAGCCATGGTCATGACTACTCATGACATTAATACATTAATATATACTATAATGTATTAACTAATTAAAACATTAATACATTACTAATTAATACATTGCTAAAGTATTAATACAGTAAAACATTAATAAGTAGTAATACATTATTAAAGTATTAACACATTAATAATGCATTATTACATTAATGAAATGTCTAAATTAAAGTATTGATTTACATAAATGTATAATGGCCTTGTCTAAATTAAATGAGGTCATAGCCTTATTATCACAAGTCTATGTTTGTCACATTGCGATGACAAGATATTTGTGTGAAATTGCGATGACATGATATCTGTGTCATATTGTGACAACGAGATATTTGCTTCACATTGTGATGAGGGGGATATGTTCATCACAATGCGATGACAATGACATGTTCGTCACATAAAGTATTAATACATTATTAAATTTTTAATACATTAATAAATATATTATTAAACTATTAATACTTTAATAAATACATTATTAAAATAGTAATGCATTATTAATACATTACTAAAGTATTAATACTTTAATTAAAAATGACCACGATTGACTATGGTTGACCATGACCATGGTTAACTTTGGTTGACCATGGTAATTGCTAACAATGGTTGAGCATGACCATTTTTAACTTCCCTAGAACTTCAATATGCATGACCTTAATTATGGTTGACCTTAGTTTAGCATGCTTCACAATTGTTAGTCATGTTTGGAAATTGTTGTTTGTAAAAGATCATGGTTAGCCATGATCACGACTACTGAAGACATTAATATATTAATGTATTAATTAATTAATACATTAATACATTATTAATTAATACATTGCTAACGTATTAATACATTAAAACATTAACAAAACAATAATACATTATTAAAGTATTAATACATTAATAATGCAGTATTACATTAATGCAATGTCTAAATTAAAGTATTAATTTACATAAATGTATAATGGCATTGTCTAAATGAAACGAGGTCATAGAATTATTGTCACGAGGCTATGTTCATGAGATTGGGATGTGTTGGCAGCCAATTCACATTTTTCCATTGTCTTATAAGCTGCCTACACCAATGTTTTACAAACATCATTTTTTCGTCGCAATTTTCAAATAAATGACACTTTTATTTTTGCGACATTTGCACATTTACCTTCGTTTTTGTTTTCACGACTGTAAGCGCGAAAACTTGGTGTTTCATAGTCTCATTAAAATCATTTTTTGGACCATCGCTATCCTCCTTGTCGATATGCCCTTTGCGCTTAACTTTTACTACTCATTATGCAACTAGAAAAGTGTTTTGATCTGTACTCATTGGACATTCTTGGATTGATTGTGTGACTTTGTCTCATTGAGTTTGTAATGCATGGCATTTGGATTTACATGTTCTTTGATTTGATTTGATTGACCATTGGTTTCATGAAAATATATAAGTGTTATGGTTAAACCCTTGAAATATTTCATTTGATATGACACCTAGTTCAAAACGCATTGGTACCTCGCTTAAACTCTTGATATCAATTGATACAACGCATGTCACATTAATCAAAACATTGGTATTGGTTTCGATTTGTAAGTTTGGTTTTAAAAACTATGGCATAACATTTCATTGCGCGCGTTGGTTTATACACTTACCATTGTTTTCATTGGCCGGGCAAGTGACATGATTGTTAAACCATACAATAGTGGGTTGAACAGCTATAGACGTCGATGGTTGTACCTTGTAAATAACTATTATGCATGGCCAACAAATAGCCCCAACCCCTTCGCACGATGTCATCAATGACTATCCCTTATCCCTATTTCACCTCTGTTAGCCTGAGTAACCCTTCATGCAATTTGCTCCTGTGTGTGCTATGATCCAAACCCTAGACTCACCGTCCGCTCGGCTCCATGGCACCAGTGGTAGGAATTGAGCCGAACGGCAGCCAAACCTTGCTACTGTTCGAAAATGCTCGAAAGGACTTAGAGGATAATGGTTGGCTCACCTTTGTACAACGATTCGAGGGTTTTAACTTATTTGTTGCATAGCAGTTCGCTCTGACTTTTGATGGCTGTAGAGCCAATGTGGGCGATATTCAATTGGAAATCAATGAGGAGTGTATTAGTTCTGCTACAGGGTTACCATCCTCGGGCCAGCGTTGGTTTAAAAAATATAAGGTCGAGGAGGTGCCATGGCCGCTACTGTTCGTCTCGCGAAAGGTCACATCTTGTGACAGAGGTATGCCCATCTCTGCACTTAAACCATGATGGCATGATATTTTAATGGTGGTCAAGCAATTCGTGACCTGTGAGGGTCCATATGGTCTCGGTTTTCTCTATCACATGCGTTTGTTAATGAATTTTATGGGATACCCATTGACTATGCCCTTTTATTTCCAGCGTAGCCTATATAAAATGTCAAAAAGGTTTAAAAGGGAGAAGGCTGATAATAGCCTCTTCCACCATGGCTTAATCAAACTTATCATTTTTCATCACTTGAATCACCACGGTGATAGCCGACAAGCTTTTATTGCTCAAAATGGTTTTATAGATACAGACCCTGTCCAGATTGAAAAGCCTGTGGTTAATGAAACCAAGGTCGGGCCACCTGTGCCTTTCCATGTCCTACTGCCCTCTCCTAAACCTTTAGTCGACTTTGATGTTGACCTACCCGACGCTATAACTGAGAAGTTTGAGGCTATTAAAAAGACTGTAAGCAAAAAGGCCAAGGCAAACCCTACTTCTGATGGAAAAGGAAAAAAGAATGCTCGACTTATCTCGAGAATGGCTAGGAATAAGACTAAACCTAGTGTTGAGAAGAAGCCCATAGTCCTTAGTGAGGATTCAGACTATGACATAGAA
>SNQJ01S0011615.1:69654-83785 GCA_010110895.2 Picea sitchensis
GTGTTTTCATGATTATCTTGTACTTCATGACATTTTTTTAGACTCTTTAAGTGCTCATAATTTTCCCCTTGGATGCATAATTTTTCAATGTATGAGGTATCTCTTTTGGTTTTAAATTGTAATGGATTTGTTGGTAACATCAATATGAAATTTAGAAAGCTATGTGTGTATAGTATATTGGTTATAATGTTCGTAGAATTGTGTAGAAAGATTATTCATCTATGTATTAGTGATAGTTCTCTTCAATTTGGATACAATTTAGCTCAATATCCCTTTGCCTCATTTTTAAAAACAATGAACTATAAAGATATTCAGAAGATTTGTCAAGCTTTGAGAAGAAATGATGTGTCTATCCAATGAAAAAGGTCTTTCTTGTTTTATATAACTTATAAGAATCACTAAAACAAACCAAATTGTACACTCAAAACAATCATAAATCCACTGAATAAAAATAGAAGATTAATGCACTTGAAACAAAGTGCATCATACTAAAAAAAACATAGTTACCAACCTTAACATGATTACCAATCCATAACCTCAAATTAGAGAACATCAATAAATTATATAAAAAAAACCTCAAGGAAGAGCAAATAATCTATGAACTAAAAGATCACATAGAAATTGAACAAACTGGCTGTTGAATATTGGTAAGGAGGAGTTTATAATCATCACGCATTTCACTTATTTTCTACATTTTTGAAAGTAATTAAAATTCTAGATGATTTTTTCTTAAGATTAGTTTGGAACTAGATATTCACAAACCTCTATATGTAGTTAGTGGTTTAGGTGACCCACAAATTTTATAAGAAAACTTTATAACTTTTTAGTATGTTTTGCTGTTTAACTATATTATTATTCTTTTAATATCATAATTATATATATATATATATATAATAATTTATTTATTATAAAAATCTATAATATAAATTAAAATAAAGAAAAAATTAAAAAATAGAAAATATTTTTATTTTTTCTTTTGTATAAGATTTATATCTCAAATCAATAATATTTTTAATTATATTATTTTTTTTATTAAATTAAAATGGAAATAAATTATTATATGTTATAAATTAAAAAAATATATGTATGCAATGTAAAACATAAAAATGTTTTTAATTATTTTAATTAAAACAAGTAAAAGGTAATCAACAATGTTTTACCATTTTAATTAAAAAAGTATTGGAGATAATGTCTCCATTAATACATTATCTTGAATTTAGAATTAATTTGAGATACTATAAAAGACTATTGAGATATTGTCTCAACCTTCATATCTATATTTACAATAATTTGGATCTATAACTAACTATATAAATGTTAATTCACCACTACGCCCTCATTGATGGCCACGAAGATAGGAGATATTTGAATGTTAATTCACTAATCCCTAACGGGATGGCCACGGAGATGGGAGAGATTTGTGTGTTAATTCATTGTACGTAGGTTAGCATAAGAAAGATTGGATTGTTTTATTTCTTGTGTGAGGTGTTTGGTTGGTTGCACAACTTAGCGATGGAGTTGAGATTGCAGCAAGCAGATATGTCTGCACTGTTTAATGGTCACTCCAGCGTAGAAGAAAGAACGTCGGTCCATTGCACGAGAATGTTGTGCATCTTCAGCCTTGCTTTGCAGGAGAGAGACTCTGATTCTACTTGATCTTTATACTGGTCTAGCTTCAAAGACAATTAGATTTTGAAATAGATGTGGAAGGTTGTGATATTCGTTTATTCGTTTGGTGTGTAAGTGTATAAAATAGTGTGTTTTAAAAAAAAACAAAAAACAAAGAGGTCATTTGTATGATTAACTTCTACCTTCAGTGTTTAGACTACTCTCCTTACTAACTGTAGGATTGAGCTAACTATGTTTTCGATAAATAGAAGCATCTTCATAGAATGGTGGCAAATTGAGGGAGATATGTACTTTTTCACAGTAAAGTAAAATATGTTAATATTGTTAATCATTATAATTCTGTCATGATGGTTAGAAGCATTTTTTTATCTTAAATTAATCTAGAGAGAAGATTGAAGTTGTGGAGAAGAAAGAGCTTAAACTTGGAGATTTCAAAGTGGATGAGAGTGTCAAAGTGGGTGGGAGTGTTGATGAAGACCAGATCAGACAAAGACAAAGTTCAATGATTTTTGTTTGTAATGTAAACATTAAAAGAGAGTATTCTAAATAATGTTTGGACAAAATTCTATGTTTTATGTTTGTAATGTAAACATTAAAGAGGTTTTCTAAATAATGCTTCCATTAATGCATTGTACTAAGTTTAAAATTAATGTGAAATACTATAATAAATTGTTGAGATATCATCTCAACTTCCATATCCATGTTTAGAATAAATTAGATATAAGACCAACTATATGAATATGACGTAATTGAATACTCATATTACTAATATGTGTAATTAGTGGACAACCTCTCCTCATCCAAAATTTAATAAAAGGTTTATAAAATTTTGTAAATCCCATGTATCTTTGTAAACATGAATCATTATCATCAAATATATTGATTAGGCAATATGCAAACCTGTATAAATTTTGAAAGGGAGTGGAGAAGAATATCGTGGAACTTGTCAAGAGTATATCGTGCTCTTGTACTAGTATTGACATAATAATTATTGGCCAAGTCATTGGTTTCAATGCTTAATACAAACCAGGCTACTGATATTACCTCGCTGGAGTTCTCCGCGCCTAACATATTCACAAGCTGCTTTCGATAAAGCCTGAAATTATCCAGCGGCTGCTCCAAATTTATAACATTCTGCAAGAAATCGAGGACAGATTTTCAAGTGATGAAATGTCTATACCACTCTGTATATCTAAATCCTTATTACGTTATAACATCATATGTACTAACAGAAGAGTGTGGAGTACTATCATCGTTTCCAGAACCGCAAGAAGCAAAGCTGGCGCCTGTCAGAATCCGCGGTTCTTGGAATTCAGGATCCAAATATGCGGGCACTGTATCAGGGAGGCCTGCTAATCCTGCAGTTTACAGTTGCAAAAATTAAACAGAAACATTATTACCAAAGGATAATAAGCATAGTAGAATTGGAAAAATTATACAAGGACATTAATACCAAGGGATAATAACTGTCTCTAATTGTGTTTATTTTACAGAGAACTGCAGTGGATTAATAAGAAGAACTTATAAAAGAAGCCTACTGCCAGTTCCTAAATCGAGCTATGCAAACCCAGCAATAGTATATCTTCATTCTACATTAATATGGAAAGTAAAAAGAAAGGAGCAGTAGCAAGTACAAAGTATATCTGTTACTATTTTTCATTGGTAAATCGAGCAGTGGGTTTTTTGCGGATGAAATCTCTCCCATAAGGAGGAAAGTTGGCCTTGGCAATCGTTCCATGTCCATTGTTATTACCAGGATCTACAGTACAATCTCCAAATACTTACACGGCCGTCACCAAAGTTTAAAGAGATTAATGATAAACCAAACCATAGTGAATGTCAACCAGTTAACTGTAATTTTGTATCGGAGATGCCTGAAATGAGAGGATTTATAGGACGATGTATTTGTATAGGAGAAGCAAACTCCAACTGTGCCTCCCATAATAACATATTTCCCACAATAAATAAATGAAAACAGTGAAAAGAATATAATAAAAAAAAATTGTAAATGATAATCGGGAAAAGAATATAATGAGAAAACATTGTAGTCATTTACACCTTTCTTATATAAATACAATCAAAATTGATTATCATTATCGTATCTTCCAATTTCACTTTACTTTTAAATTTGGGAGAAATTTAGAAGTTCCCAAAGTTCCCAAGTTTAGGAAACTCTTGCAACTTAGGTTTTTTTATACATCAAAATTAAAATTATATAATGCAAAAAAAAATTAATACTTTCAAAAAGTTAGTTAATAAAATTTAGATCAAAAAATTTCCTAAATTTACACATTTTAATAATGTAAAAAAAAATCATTTCTTTTTATTATAATTTTAATAATCAAAATTATAATTTCAATTCTTACTTAATTATTTTTATAAATTTATGAAAAAATCAATTAAAAATAAAATGTATACATTTCAACTAACTCAATATAATATATATAAAACAAAATCAATATAATATATAAGATTTCTTTTAACTTTAAACATTTTCTTAAAAGTTTGTACTTTTATAAATTTGATCTCTAAACTTAATAAATCCATAATTAAAATAAATCTCAAAATCCAAATAAATAAAAAACAAAATCAATATAATATATAAGATTTCTTTTAACTTTAAACATTTTCTCAAAAGTTTGTACTTTTATAAATTTGATCTCTAAACTTAATAAATCCATAATTAAAATAAATCTCAAAATCCAAATAAATAATATAAACTGATTAATTTAAAATAAAATATAGGTAACTTAGTTAAAATTAATTTAAAATAAAATATAGATAACTTAATTAAGATTAATTTAAAATATAAATAACTTAGTTTAATTTTTTTTTAAATGTCTAATAATGGTTTTGAAAACTGTGATTACTGTGAGATCCCCCATCATCGGCAGCCATGGCTTTGGCGGAACCCTAATTCCTAATGGCGATAAAATCAGAAAAGCTTTATCTGTAATTATTCTAATCATTGTTTTATTAGGCATCGAAATGAGATAAATTGTTTTTAATTGTATTGTTTGAGCGCATAACAGAAGAATTTATGCTAATTTTATTTAATGCGGAGCATACATGAAAAATAAACATTATTTTTTAAATTTGATTGTAATTAAAAGAAATAACACATATTTCCCACGCTATCTGGTATTGCCTCTGGCTTCTGTCCAAGCACATATGGAAACATATGTGTTTATCACTTAGGAAGGGATAATTTTGGATGTCGTATCGCATCGGGCTTCTCTCCAAACACATATGGAAAAATATGTGTTTATCACTTAGCAAGGGATAATTTTGGATGTTGTTGACTATGTAGATTAGAATGTTGTTAAATTCAATAAAATTATAATGATGTAGAGAAATATTTTCACTCTTTTTTGTTATTTTGTTAATTAGGTGTATAATTGTTGGATTGAAAATAACATTGTAATAATGCGAATTCAGAGTGTGTTGATTTATTCTTGTCAACTAAGTGATGTAATATAAATCTAAAATTATTTAGTATATTCATGACGTATTCATTATATATTGTAGCCACCCTCAAGTCGTCCAGCCACACGTCGTCCTAACTTTTGGACTTCGTTCGACTTCTGATCTAGCTTGTAATTAATAAAGATGTATGCAGTGGTCAAATGCTACAACATAATTAAAAAGAACCATATGTCACACACAATAATAATCAGCAAGCATGCATACTATGAATACAAAATTAATAGATAACGAAATATACATTACAGAAGTGAATAAAATCATAGCAAAGAGAATTTATCTTTAATGAAACAAATCACCAATTGGCTTCATATGAAGGACGTTCCACCCAACTGTAGACATTGTTATTCCAGGTCTCAACAACAGTGTCACACTCGATCCAGGGCTATGAATCCACACGGACGGTTATAAAGTGTCACTCGGCTTCCCAAACTAGTCAGCACTGAAGGTCTCACAAGATTTTTAGCACCCACAACAATCCAAAGTACACCAGCTCTCTTCTACCCATCTTG
The DNA here is from genome assembly GCA_010110895.2 of Picea sitchensis. Classification (NCBI taxonomy): domain Eukaryota; kingdom Viridiplantae; phylum Streptophyta; class Pinopsida; order Pinales; family Pinaceae; genus Picea; species Picea sitchensis. The sequence goes on from SNQJ01S0011615.1 coordinate 75,279, forward strand.
CATAGTCCAAGAGAATGGACCCCTTTCTCTTCCATGGAGTTCCTCATGTTGCCCATCTCCTTCTAGTGTTCCAGTGCACTAGGTCCATAATCTTCATGCTAGGACTCTCACGAATCATAGCTGTGAGAAAAACTGAACACATGCCAAAGCATATCAGACATACAGACCTTGATTCATGGCTGGAATACACCAACAGTCTTTACAACCAACAAAACCATGACTCCTCTCCAACAACTCGTTTTCCTTTCCCGATCTAAGACACAAAATAAGGAAAGTTGAGTGGGTGAAAGAATGAATGGAGTGAGAAATGAATGAAAGGTGTGAACAACGAGCAATTGAGTGAGGGAGTGAATGAGTGATACAGAAGAAACTAGAAGAAAAAGAACAAGCGCCCCCAAACAAACCAAGGATGAGTTTATGTAATTCTTGGAATTAAGGAAACACTTGGCCTTCCCCGAGGAAGCACAAGTATGTAATTCTTGGAATTAAGGAAACACTTGGCCTTCCCCGAAGAAGAACAAGTATGTAATTCTTGGAATTAAGGAAACACTTGGCCTTCCCCCCAAGAAGATCAAGTAACTGTTATTCTCTATTAAAAAAAAGTGGGTAAATAAAGTATAAAGAAAATACTTAGCCCATCAAGCCTCCTCTCTTGTGGAATCATAGCCCTTTATAACTCTTGTCCTTGTCTATCTATCAACCAACGATGTATTATTTTATTAATGTATATAGATGTATTATATTTTCTAGTCACTCTGGCCCCTTTTCAACTTTACTGGCTTACCGGCCTAAGTCATAATTACATAATACATTATAGTTCACAAGGGTTAAAAATTGGGTGTTACATCTCAAATCCCTTATTTCGGCATTGTCCTTAAGGCACACCACCAATATCTAATGTTATTAACATTACAAATCTAGGCTCTTTGGCCTTAATCCACATAGACAATCCAGTCAACTCTTATATACATAGTAATCATGGCCTAAACTTAAACATGTATACATAGGCATTCCGACCCAAAACATGTATAATGATATTCATAATTTATATTTCTAGTAGCAGTTCCAACCATCAAACTCTCCTTCCCTTTCATCCTATACAACCCAAATAAATGAACGCCTTTATTTTCCATACAATCTCTGAGGTTGTTCCACTTCTCTCCATGGATCCATTGCAATTGGACAAGAAGTTTCAGAGTTGCGGCTTCCAGAACTCCAGCTACAACAAGTCCATTGGACTTTCTTCATTCCATGCCTTTGTCATTCAACCGCTGCAACATCATCTTCTTCTTTTCCATCAGAGTCTGGTACTTTTCTAGATCCTCAACATTCATCATTTTCCTACAACATTTTGAATCAACAAGCATGTCAATTAACAATTTTTTGCATAAAAATATTTATTGTGTTCATAATTTAATAATAAATTTTTCATAATCTAGTACAATACTTATTTGTGTAGTTCACGGATCTGCGTCCATATGGATTCCTCGTTAACTTGGCCCACTTCTTTTATTGACATACCCATTGTGTGCATGATCCCAATCAATAGTTTACAATAATTATCAAATTATCCTCTTCCTTTTGGTCACTCACCTTCCAGGATCAAGCTCATGCATCCCCTTCTCTTCGATACAGTGCCTCACGTGATTCATCTTGCCTCGCCAAGGCTTTCCCGCACAAGAATATTTCTAGGGACACAGGGTTCTAATGTCACAATAATTGTCTTTTCCATGCTTTCCAGCTTTCATATGAAACATATCGTCTATATTATACACATCCAATCATCATGAGATATGACTATAACAATTTTTTTAATCATACTTGTCAAATTTGTTTTATACAGGAAAACAAATTTTTTCCAGGCATGAGATTTATGTTCATAATGTTTGGCAATGAAGTTGTAGATATCATTCTTTCTTATGGGCTTACATCCCTTCCATATTCAATACCATTCTACCTGCAATTTTCTCAACCTTTCATTCGACTACAAAAACTATTAGCATAACATACAATTTGTAATTATTAATGTCTGAAATTGATTTTACACAGGAAAAGAAAATTCTCATGCATGAATTTTCTCCTCAAAATGTTTGTCTTCTACAATTGTATATATAAATATTCCATATGAGTTACATCCCTACCATATCCAAGACCATCCTACTTGCAATTTTCTCAATTTACATTCAACCAAAGAAAATTTTCAGTACTTATTAAATTATAATTCTAAAAATTGTTTTATATAGAAAACATAAAATTTCCAGACATGAGTTTTTGCTCATAATAATTGGTTCTTGCAGCAATAGGCATTGGTCTTATTTATGGGCTTACAACACTGTCATATTCAAGACCCTTTCTTGCTGAAATTTCAACATTCCTCAGCCAAACAAATTGTCAGTATCTCATGTACATGATATATATATTTTCATAGTAATGATTCAAAACAGAATCACAAAGTGATCTCATAATTGTTTACAACTACAACTCAATCACTTATATTCATCCAACTATCAATTGTAATGAACTCATCATTACATACAAATGTATTATCAACCAATATTTTATTTCTTCTATCCAGAAATATTTTTATCACTCTCTCCCCTCAACAAATCTTTTTTGTACTTTATCATTATGTAGTTTATTTAACCTACAACTTTCTTCTTGCAATATCTAACAATTGCTAAAGGGTTTTCAACTTCATGAGTTAGCAATACTCACATCATTTCAGTTGTTAGCATAAACATTTCTATGTTATACAATATATACATGCATTCACCTGAATGCATTCAATGATTCTTGTAATATGACCTGTAGCATTTTCAATAGCTCCAAAAACTAATCTTGGAATTGTAACAACAAGAATCCAATCACCTTGAACTAGTATTCATATTAAATATAATGAAACTATCCATAATTATGTATTTTCAACAGCACATGTTTTTAATAATGCAACAATTAATTACTAAATAAAATAACAATCGATGTACTAATAGTGATGGCCACATTTACACAATGCATCCCTGCATTGACTACATAATAACCACATAACTATGTCATGCATTCATTAAGGTGAGTTGGAAGGCCTGGCCAACACCTCAACACGTCATCCACAAACTTCTTACTGTCTTCCTAACTATTTGGATTCCTTCATTTTCAACCCAAACACAACACCAAGAATATAATTCTTAAGTGGTCTTCAGTGTTGGCAAATAGGTTCTAGTACAACCATTAACTATGCAGTAGATACCATAGAGTACTCACATATCACTATATCCCTTCTATATCCAACCATCTCATGGTCTCACACCTGACTTACTCTATGGATTTTCATTGTTATAGAAGGAGTATGTCTCATGAATTAACCTGGTTATGATCTCATAACCAATCATAACACAATATACAAATGACAATCTATCTAAATGCATTCTAGAATCAATAAAATATACATACTCTAGGTCTTTGGCTATTACATATCGTTTAAATACTGAAAAATTAACTGAGGTAATTTATTACCTCAAATCCCTTCAACATAGAAGCAACAAATGCATATGTGGATGTTGGTTATGAATCTAATTGATGCTACCTATTTAATTGGTATTTGTAGAAGCTCACAGAGTTGTTCCTTCATCATCTTGATCACCATTCCTACCACCCTAATGGGTATTCACATAGATGGAAATCATAAGCAACAATAACATCCACATCTTTAACAATGCTATATCATTTTTCCTGCATACATAATCCATCATTAGTCATACTCAATTTTCATAATAACAGACTATTCTAAGTTTACAAGCATGTTATATGCATATCTGAGCATGTGCATATACACAATTCACATATACATTCACCAAGCATTCACTATCAGTATGCCTATTAATGCATATCCATTTTAATTTCATTGTATGCCTCATGCACTCTAGTGGATTTATGTTTCAATTCATTTAATTATTTATGTTGTAGTCTATTTTCCTTGAGCTCCTTTAGATCCTTTCTTCCTTTTGTGCGCCTATTCTGCTCATCTGGACTATGGTTCCCTGGTCTGAATAATTTCCAACCAAGTTCCCTTGGCCATTATGCAATCTAACCAATGTACTCAAATTTCAACAATTCCTTTTGGGTAGTCATGCCCAACTTTACCTTTATGAGACATTCCATCACCCTAGAATGAAGTAGCTCAAAAAAATCCCTCACTCTACTACCAAAACACTCTTGAATCAAATATTGTTACTCCTAGATGTCCATTAGGTTACTTCATTAACCTTTCCCTTTGAAACTATACCTTTCACACCTAATACCCTTCCCAATGGAATTCCATTTTCAATCGGTGAAGATTTTCAACTGAGAGGGCATTATTAGTTCTCTGCATTGGAATTCTTCTTTCCACTATGAACTCTGATATTAGGAGTCCATCTCTTTCACACTTAATATTTACAATTGTCTACGCCTCTCCTCCTTCAAGGCTAGGAAACCATACTTTTCCTTTATGTGGCCCTCAATGACATTTTTAACCTGCTAGATTCATATACTATGTGAGGGTTCTTGATTTTTTAGTACCTGCAATTTATTCAGATCCTTTAGTTGTTGAGTAATAACTTTATTCCACTTTTCTTTACTTCTTCGTCCACCTTTCATTACTTTCTTTGTAGTTCTTTTCTACCTAATCTAACTTATGTAAGCTCTATCATGCCTCCATGACCCTAAAATCTGATCCTAAAATGGAATTAATATGATTTTACCTCTAATACTAACAAATCCACAAGCATCCATCTTATCATAATTATACATATCATACAAAAATTGTCAATTAACTTTGCAAGTACCTTTTGTATTTAATTCATGAAGAAAAAATATATCACATTTATCCAAATTGTGATAATTCTAGGGTGTTCTCCTCTGAGTCAACCTTCCAATGGATATATTCTTTCCCCAATCAGATATCAGAGCTGAAAGTTAGGGTACTTGAAAAAAAAAACTACTTTCAACTCCCTTAGCTCATACAAAAAAAAAATTATGCCCAGGTGACTTCCTTCAAACAAAGTTACACATGAACACTATTCAAAACCTTGGTTTTAATCACTCTTTATCACCTTTCTCTGTTTTCTTCCACATGGGAGCTTGCACAAACACCATATCCAAGGGACGGATTATGTCCAGGCCCTTTTTACCTTAGCATGAGACCAGTGCTGGGAGAAAGTCCTTTGTACTTCGGCCTTCGACTGTTCTCTTTTTTCAAACTCTGATTTCCACTAGAGTTGTAATTCATCGAACCTTATCAATAAATCCCCTAGTACAAATGGGCAGTCGAGATTTAATCTCCCATCGAATGGATGGTCCCGCCCCCAGCTAAAATCTTCAACAGAATAAACAATTGCAACTTAATAAAACATTGAGATAGATGACTCTCAACCAATTTGGAAACTTGACACTCTGGGGCTATGAAATATTTTCATTCTCAAGTCTTCCAATTCCGCAGAGTGGAAATCCACCAAAGTACTTACCTTGTTCATCCATGGTTTAATCATATGATTAAGATTTAATCTTGCGTCTGGATGGTCCTTACATACTTCATAATTTTCGACACTCCAGGGCTATGAGATATTTTCATTCCCGATTCTACCACTTCCCTGGAGTGGAAATCTGCTAAAGTACTCACCCATCTTCCCTCTTCTTGATCCAACGGTCGAGAAGCTCCCAAAGGAATCCTATATCAACGGGATACGTGCATTCACAAATTCATACTTTGACACTTTTAACTGATAGAAACTTGGAAACCCCCTGAGTCACATACTCCCAGAGATGACATGACATGCTGACGTCACCTAGGGTGACATGTACCTATGGAACATGTGCCACATGTCACTAAAAAATGAACATATTGGGGTCCAAAAGACACCAAATCCAGGTGACATGTATCCCCCAAGGACACCCCTGCCACGTGGCATAAGCCATGTCATCAACCACACAAACAATTGACAATCACTACTCCACATCCGATGATCTGCATGACATCATGCCTTAACACTTTAGTGCATTTTACACTTCGATGCTTCAGGGTTTTTCTCTGCAACATACCTAGTATTCGCCAGAGTGGTGAATTTTTGAAGACCAAAATTTTCTACCCTTCTACCAATGCTAGATCCAACGACCCACAACAGTCCCAAAGTCATTCCTTTGATCTAATGGTTAATGGGAATTCTAGGACTTCGGTGCTTCGGGGCTTCAGGTTGTTGTAGTTCAACAAACTTTAAAACTCTTGGAGTTAAATCTCCCTAATAAGTCAATTTCAGATGACCACGATCGACGATGGAGATTCCTTTGCACCTCTTATTAAATCAGATAGCTAACTAGACTTCGTGACTCCATAATTCGGTAGTTCATACATTTCCTACCTACCTATATCGCTGAAAAAGAGAAGTTTCAAAGTCTTACCTTTTGTGCTTGGTTTCGATCGATGACTGATGATCGATCAACTAGATTTGACGGGTGGGACTTAATATTTCCAATTTCATGATTTCACCTATATCGAATGACCCCCATTCACTTGCACTCTAATCCAACGATCTAGATATCCCTTGATCTCACAGTGGTGACCGCTGTTGAATTCGAAAGGGACAGTCATGCCCTTTTGATCCCTTACAAAGGGTCTCTGACGTTCTGGCTTGTGCATGAACTTTTCAACGCCATATCTCCTAATATTTATGATTCCAAGGTCATAATTGATCTCAACCATGAGACTCTAACCAACAGATCTGACCCATACCATCTAGGTGTTTCAACTAGTAGCTATGATACCATTATGTAACATACTCACCCAGTCAAAGGGCGAGCTACGTCACCTGAAGCCCACTTCTGGACTTCTTTCGACTTCTGATCTAACTTGTAATTAATAAATATGCATGTAGTAGGCACATGCACAGATCATAGTTCATGCTACAACATAATTAATAAGAACCATATGTTGCACACAACAATAACAAACAATAATGCATACTATGGATATAAAATTCATAGATAAATAAATACACAGTAGAATAATTACACAAGTAAATAAAACCATAACGGAGAGAACATATCTGTAGTGAAATGAATCAACAACTGGATGTAAACCAAGCACACCTGTGTCACCCCCGATCTATGGATATGAATCAACAAGGACAGTTCCAGAGTGTCACTCAGCTTCCCAAACAAGTCAGCACTCAATCTCTAATGGGATTTTCATCTCCCACAACAATCCAAAGTACACCAACTCTCTTCTACCCATCCTACACAACCCAAGAGAATGGACCCCCTTCTCTGCCATGTAGTCCCTTAGGTTGTGCATCTCCTTCTAGGGTTCCAGTGCCACTGATGCAGAATCTCCATGCTGGGACTCTTAGGACTCGCAGTTCTGAGAAAAACTAAACACAGGCCAAAGAATATCAAACGTTAAGGATTCGATTCATGGGTGGAATACACCAACAATATCTGCAACCAATAAAACCATGTCTCCTCTCCGAAAACTTTTTTTCCTTTCGTGAGCCAAGACACGAAATAAGGAAAGGTGATTATGTGAAATAATAAATGGAGTGAGAACATAACGAAAGGTGTGAACAATACGTAATTGAGTGAGTGCGTGAATGAGTGACAAAGAAGCAACCAAAAGAACAAGAATGAGCATCCCCAAACAGACCAAGGACGATGTAATTCTTGGAATTAAGGAACCACATGGCCTTGCCCTCAAGAAGCTCATGTAACTATTATTCTCGATTAAGACAAAATGGGAAAATAAATTAAGAAATAAATACTTAGCCCCTCAAGCCCCCTCTTGATGCAGTCCCCCTACTTCAACAGGGTTCTGCGACCTCCCGGTCTCTAGGTCGTTCTTTCCCCTGAGCCGAAATGGCCCTTTGGGCTCCTGCTGGAATCCTTTGGATGGATCCATAGGTCCCTTCATCCTCTGGTACAGATCTCGGGGAAACCTGCGCACACCTCCTTTTCGCATTTCAGGGTTTCACGATTTCGTGAGCCGGGACTCCATGTCTCCTTACTCCTGGTCTCCCGAGCACCCAAACCCCAAAATGATGAAATATACCCATGACCATGTTCCACCTTTCGGGATTTCAGAATTCACGATTTTGCGATTCTAGCGGCAGATGATTCTTGGCCCTTCAACCTCCCGTGTCCCAAAATGATGAAAAGGGCTTAATGGGCTTTGGTTCCTCCCTTAGCCTCTGTCCACATGACCAAAAATTTGTGTCCATGAACTTAATGCCAAAGCGCTATCGACTTTCGGGATTCAGAGAATCCCGATGCAAGGGCTTGGTGTTCGCTCTTTCGGGGTTTTGCAATTCGAGGAATCACAATGAAAGGGTCCCTCATTTCCCCTTTCGAACCTCCGGTGGCCGAAATTCCGAAATGGAAATATGTCGAAATGTTCCAACACCTATCCCTTAAAGTCTTTGTGAATCTTAACTTTGGGTAATTTGGTTACAAGGGATATCTTTGCCCCTTGGAACCCGCGGTGGCAG
>SNQJ01S0011615.1:83833-106396 GCA_010110895.2 Picea sitchensis
TTGGAATCTTCGTTCGATGAAAAGTCAAAATGTCCTAGCGCCTTATCCTCCAGCTTTTGTGAATCGCGACTTCAGGTTTTGCGATTTCGAGAAATCCAGTTACAAGGGATGTCTCTGCCCCTTGGTACCCCAAGTGGTCGAAACACCGAAATGCCGAAATATCCTGGCTTTCAATCAACGACTCACAATGACCCCCGGGATCGATGGTTCTGGTCGAATCGTGATTTCGCAATTTCGTTGTTCAAGATTCTGAAAGAAAAGAGTCTCTATATTTCCAACTCGTGGTACCCGAAATCCCGAAATGGGAATTGAGAAACTCTCGCCGCTAACCTCCTCACAGCTCCACTTGATGCAACGACCTGCGGGGTTTTGGTGTTCCTCCTCGAGGATTCTCCACTGTTCGTTCAGATCTTTGAACTCCCCTCACTTGGATATATGTAGCATTAAAGTATGTGCTCCTTCTTCCAATCGAATGATCCACGAGAGCTTCCACAACAATCCAACGCTCAATGACGTTCTTCCTCCTAAGCTTTTTACTCGATTCCGACTTAGAATATTTTCTAAGTCTACGAGGACTCAGCCTTCATTCCTTCTAGCGAATGAATTCTTGGTCTCGAAAACACCTTCGGAAGTGTTATCCCTCCTTAACTTTGTCTGGTTCAGATTTCGATCTCCCGCACAGTCCTTGCATCTAAGGGATTTCGATAACTCAGATCCACGATGTTCCTCTCTGGCTCGATGCACACCTTGCATAGCTCCCAATGAAGAGAAACAATTGAAACTGGGAAAATTCACAGTTCCATCCACTTGTTCATGAAAACATAAATAACAGGAAAATGCACACAGTCCAAACACCATACATTTGGGTCAATTTTCCATTCTATTATATTCACAAGTTTCGACTAGCTACACAATACATTCAAAATTATAGTCACTCAAAAGATTGAGATCTCCTGCTGATTCACAGTTCTCTCTTACTGCTCGTTTCTCTTTGTATTCCAGCTCTCTCTAACTGGGTGTGTACACTTCTACATAACTCAAATATGTTTCTAGGGTTTCCCCTGGCTACCTGCGTACTCTAAGATTCATCATACGCTATCTTAGTTTTGTTGCATTCCAGAGCCGAAGTGGAAACTCCTGCTCAGTTTACAATTTTCAAAACGTACCTCAAAGGGTAAAATTCGACATCGGTTCAAGTGTGCCTCCAAAGGTGAATTTCGACATTGAGTGAAGGCGGATTTCAAAATTGGTTGCAACTGTCAATGTTGAATTTCTGGAAGAACTCACATGTGTTGAGTGGTCCTCCCTCTGTGCACTTGTCAATCATGCTCCTGCATCATACTCCCCTTGACAAAAATTCATGGACTCCTGTCCATGAACTCCTCTACTGATTTTCCCTGCTTCTGGATAGCAGATTCATTTTCCCAACTGGAATCTTCTATTGGGTATCCCTACCATTTGACCAGATACTCAAAGTAAGTCTTCCTCCTGGTCTTTTTGCCAATCCTCTGATCAACAATTTTCTCCACCTGTGGCTTTTCTGTTATAGGCATCTGTTTCTCCCACTGAATATTTCATTGATCTTCTGACCCTTCTATGTCATATTTCCTGTAAGGATATAGGTTTGAAACATTGAATATGGGTGAAATGCCCACACCATCTGACAGTTTGATCTCATAGGCGTTTGCAACAAACTTCCTCAACATCTTAGAGGGTCTTATCTTCTTCATCTTCAATTTGTTATATCTTCCCCTAGGGAACCTTTCCTTCTTGAGATGTGCTAAAACCTGGTCTCCCACTTCAAATTGAAGTTCCTTGCGATGTTGATCAGCTCTATGTTTGTATTTCTGATTAGAACTCTGTAATTGTTCTTTAATCCGACAATGGAGTCTTTGCATCTCAGCAGCAAAATCCTCTGCTCCAATGCTTATGATCTCTCCCTGTTCCAAGTCCTTTAACTCAAACACTCCCCTGGGTTGCAATCCATAGAGTATTTGGAATGGACTCCTTCCAATGCTCTTGTTTGGTGAGTCATTGTATGCAAATTCTGCTTGTGGCAGAATTTGATCCCATTGGTTATGATCTTCAGTAACTAGGCTTCTCAATAAGTTTCCCAAACTTCTATTTACCACCTCAGTTTGCCCACCTGTCTGAGGGTGACAAGATGAGATGAAGGAAAAATCTGTCCCCATATTCTTCCACAACGTCCTCCAAATGTGACCAACAAATTTTGTGTTTCTGTCCGAGACAATGCTCCTCGGTAGGCCGTGAAGTCTCAGAACTTCTCTGAAAAATAGATTTGCAACATGTGTTGCATCACTGGTCTTCTGGTATCGGATGAAATGTGCCATCTTTGGAAACCTATCCACCACCACAAACATGGAGTCAAATCCTCTTTGTGTTCTTGGCAATCCCAACACAAAATCCATTCTTATTGCATCCCAAGCCCTCTTTGGTATTGACAATGGTTGATACAATCCAGTGTTTTGTCTTTTCCCCTTTGCATGTTGGCAGATTCTACATTTGTTCACAAATTTAATCACCTATGTTCTCATACCTGGCCAATAGTATGAACTTCTCAACTGTGCAAACGTTTTATCATGGCCGAAATTTCCAGCCAATCCTCCACTATGCTTCTCCTTTAGAAGATTGTCCCTCATTGAGCATATTGGTATGCACAATTGATTTCCTCTAAAAAAAAATCCTTCCTGAACCATATACTCTATCCCCTGACTTATATCTCTCAGTACAGGGCTTATACATGCTTCATAGGCCTCCCTAAAATCTGTATCATCACAATACATATCCTTAAGGTGTTCAAACCCCAAGGTCTTCACCTAGAATTCCTGCGGAATTAAACATCTCCTTCTTAACGCATCAACAACCTTGTTAGTATTCCCAACAATATGTTTTATGACAAAATAAAAAAATTTCATAAATTCAACTAATTTTACATGTCTCTGATTCAATTTTTTTTATTGGGTTATGAATTGTAAAGCTTGGCTATTGTTGTACAAGACAAACTCTTGCGGGACAAGATAATGCCTTCATTTCTTCAATGCTTTAATTATGGCATAGAACTCCTTGTCATATGTGGGGTATTTCCTCTTAGTCTCATTCAACTTCTTGCTGAAATAGGCAACAGGTCGATTGTCCGGACTCAAAATTGCTCCTATTTCAACTCCACTTGCAGCACATCTTACCTGAAATGTCTTTTCGAAATTAGGCAAGACCAGAATTGGTCGTTCCGTTATCTTCTCCTTTAGTATATTGAATCTCCTTTCGACCTCCTCTGTCCATTTAAAATACTTGTGCCACTTCTTCACTGTATCCATCATGGGTGCACAAATCCCACTCAAGTCTCTAATGAACTTTCTATAAAAACTTGCTAAACCATGAAATCTCCTTACCTCGAACATGCTCCTTGGTGACAGCCATTCTCTGATCACTTTCACCTTATCTGTATCCATCTTCAGTTCATTCAAAGAGATAACGAAACCCAAATAAATGAGTTATGTCTTCATAAAAGAGGATTTCTTCAAATTGATCAACAACTTCTCCTGTTGTAGCCTTCTCATTCAACTTGATCAACAACTAGCGTTAGGTGTCTCAAATGCTCATCTTTAGTCCTGCTAAAGACCAGTATATCGTCCAGATTTACAACCATGAACTTGCCATTGAAATATTTTAGAATTTCATTCATCAGCCTCATAAAAGTGATTGGGGCATTCGTTAAGACAAATTGCATAACTAGCCACTCATACAGGCCTTCATTCGTCTTAAAGGATGTTTTCCATTCATCACCTTCTCTCATCTTGATTTGGTGATATCCGTTTTTCATATCTATCTTAGAAAATAAATTTTCTCCACTTAAACAATCCATTAAATCATCCATTCTTAGTAAAGGGAATCTGTACCTAATGGTGATCTTGTTGATGGCTCTCGAGTCTATGCACATTCTCCATCCTCCATATTTCTTTGGGTTTAACACAGTTGGTACTACACATGAGCTCAAACTTTCTCTGACTAAGCCCTTATCCAACAACTCTCGGACTTGGTTCTTCACCTCCTCATTTTCTCGAGGTGTTATTCTATATGTTTCCTTGTTTGGAAGGCTTTCTCCTGGTATCAATTCAATATGATGACTGATACCCTTGAAGGGTGGAAATGATCTTGGCATCTCATCCACCACTATATCAACAAAATTATCCAGTAGCTCCTGAGCTTCTTTAGGTAGATCATTCACTGATGTACTTGAAAGGATAACTATGGGCTTCCTCACCAAAGTGAACTGCATCTCCTCTTCTTCCTTGACTTCTTTCAGGAGTTCCTTCCCACTCACGATAAGTATGCTTGTGCTGGCTTCCTCCTTCCCTGTCTTCTCCTCCATTGGCAGCAACATATGCGCCCTACCATTCTTCTCCAATGTATATGTAGTCCTTCTTCCATCGTGAATGACATTTCTGTCAAACTTCCATGGTCTTCCCAACAGAATGTGGCATACGTCCATGGGAATTACATCACATAGGATTTCATCTTTATATCCTCCTATTTTAATTTCAACCAGGAATTGTTTAGTGATCATTACCTATTGTCCTTTTTGTAGCCATGAGACTTTCTATGGCCTTGGATGTGCAGTTCTCTTCAACTCCAATTTCTCCACCATCTCTGTGGATACTAGGTTGTCAGTACTCCCACTATCAATGATTCTCTTGCATACTTTATCCTTAGTCTTGAAAGATGTCCTAAAGAGACTGTTTCTCTGCACTGGTTTTTCAAGTTTTGCCTATGGTTTTAAGAGAACTTTTCTGAACATCAGGGATGATCCATCCTATCCTCCTTCTGCCTCAACATCTCTTCGTTGTTCTTCTAAAATGTGAGATTCTCCTCCTTCCTTCTTCTTCTTAGGACACTCACAAGACATTTTCCCTATCTTTCACAATTATAGCACCTTACTCCTCCTCTGCCTCTTCCTCTAGAAGAGTTTCTTCCACCACTCTATCTTCCTCATGAACGTCCTCCTCGTTCAGAGTGATTGTGTGGTTTCTCAGCCTCATCCTTAGATTGATGTGCTCTATCACGGTTAACTCCCTTACTTTTTCTTGGGATCAAGCTTTTACCTCTTCCCCGCTGGTTATGTTTTCTGGCCAGCTTCTCCTCTTCCTTCAGTGCAAACTAATAAGCATCTTCCACCATCTTCACTGACATCATGCTAAGTTCATCCTAGATTTCATATCTCAATACATTTATATATCTAGCGACTCTTTCTTCATCTCTCTCTCGTTGTCCGATTCTGATGTTCAGCCAGTAGAACTCCTCAGTGTACTCCTTGACTACCATCCCTTTCTGTCTCAGGTTCTGTAGCTTCCTCAACATATTGATCTGGTAGTCTTTGGATATGAACTTAGCCTTCAGTTTAGCTACCATCTTGTCCCAACTCTTTATCCTTTGTTTTCCTTTACTTCTCCTCTCAACCTGCAGTTCATCCCACCACAGTGCTACATGGCCTTTTAGCCGAGTGATTTCCCGCTTCACCTTCTTTTCCTCATCAACATCTTCATAGTCAAAGTGTTTGTCCATGGACCTTATCCAGTCCAACAATTCTTCAACATCTAGATTTCCCTCATACATGGGGACCTCTATCTTAGCTCTGCCTCCCAATCTGGCAACTACCCTCAACAAACATTCTTCTGGAACATCCTCTCCTACAACTTCTTCAACCTCAACCTCTTCACTTTCTGCATCACTGACATCCCCAACGTCAGGTGCTCTTCTCTGTGCTTCTTCCATTGTTTCCAATCAGGTGCGAAGCTCTCGCATCTCTCTCTCTGTAGCACGGTTGGCTAAAGGCAACTCTTGTCTTCTTGGCGGCATTATGTCGACTGTCTATCACACACAGAGTACAACTCTGAGTTCTCTGTCTCCTTCTTTTCCTCCTTCGCCTAAAGTCTACATACCAAAAACTAATACTCTGATACCACCTGATGCAGTCCCCCTACTTCAACAGGGTTCTGTGACCTCCCGGTCTCTGGATCGTTCTCTCCCATGAGATGAAATGGCCCTTCGGGCTTCTACTGCAATCCTTTGGATGGATCCATAGGTCCCTTCATCCTCTGGTATAGGTCTGGAGGAAACTTGCACACACCTCCTTTTCACGTTTCAGGGTTTCACGATTTCGTGAGCCGAAACTCCACGTCTCCTAACTCCTGGTCTCTTGAACACTCGAACCCTGAAATGCCAAAATCTACCCGTGACTATGTTCCACCTTTTGAGATTTCAGAATTCACGATTTCGTGATATCAACAGTAGATGATTCTTGGCCCTTCAACCTCTCGGATCCTGAAATGCCAAAAAGGGCTTAACGAGCTTTGGCTCTTCCCTTATCCTTTGTCCATGTGACCACAACTGTGTGTCCACACACTTAACACCAAAGTGCTATCGACTTTCGTGATTCAAATAATCACGGTGCAAGTTCTCCTTTGTTTTCTATCTTTCAAAATCCTGGTTCATGAAATGTCGAACGGGCTTGCGTTCGCTCTTTCGGGGTTTCTCGATTTGAGGAATCACGATGCAAGGGTCCCTCCTTTCCCCTTTCAAACCTCTGGTGGCCAAAATGCCAAAATGGAAAAATGTTGAAATGTTCCAACACCTATCCCTTCAAATCTTTGTGAATCATGACTTCGGGTAATTTGGTTACAAGGGATATCTCTTCCACTTGGAACCCCCAGTGGCCAAAATGCCGAAATGCCAAAATGTGTTATCATTTGTCCCTTTGGGATTTTTTCGTTTCGTGAAATCAGGACAGAAGGAGTATCCTTGTTCCTTGGAATCTACGGTCACCGAAAAGCCGAAATGTCCCAGCGCCTTATCCTCTGGATTTTGTGAATCACGACTTCAGGTTTCGCGATTTCGGGAAATCTGGTTACAAGGGATATCTCTGCCCCTTGGAACCCCCGGTGGCCAAAATGCCAAAATGCCGAAATATCCTAGCGTTCAATCAACGTCTCACAACAACCCTTGGGATCGACGGTTCCGGTTGAATCATGATTTCACGGTTTGAGATTCTGAAAGAAAAGAGTCTATGTCTTTCCAACTCACGATACCTGAAATACTGAAATGGGCATCGAGAAACTCTCACCGTTAACCTTCTCGTAGATCTACTTGATCCAATGGCCCATGGGGTTTCATTGTTCCTCCTCGAGGATTCTCGACCGTCCGTTCAGATCTTTGAACTCCCCTCACCTAAATCTACCCATCATTAAAGTTTGTGCTCCTTCCAATCGGACGATCCACGAGAACTTCCACATAGATCCGATGATCGACGACATTCTTCCTCCTGATCTTTTTACTCGATTCCAACTTAGAAGATTTTCTAAGTCTACGATGACTCAGCCTTCGTTCCTTCTAGGGAATGAATTCCTGGTCTCAACAACACCTTCGAAAGTGTTATCCCTCCTAAACTTTGTCTGGTTCAGACATTGAACTCCCGCGCACTCCTTGCATCTAAGGGATTTCAATAACTCAGATCCATGGTGTTCCTCTCTAGCTCGATGCATACCTTGCAGAGCTCCCAATGAAGAGAAACAATTGAAACTGGGAAAATTCACAGTTCCATCCACTTGTTCATGAAAATAGAAAATAATAGGAAAATGCACATAGTATGAACACCATACATTTGGGTCAATTTTCCATTCTATTATATTCACAAGTGCCCACTGGCTACATAATACATTCAAAATTACAGTCACTCAAAATATTGAGATCTCCTGCTAACTCGTAGTTCTCTCTTACCGCTCGTTTCTCTCTGTATTCCAGTTCTCTCTAACTGGGTGTGTAAACTTCTACATAGCTCAAAGATGTTTCTAGGGTTTTCCCTAGCTACTTGCCTACTCTAAGATTCATCCTATGCTATCTTAGTTTAGCCGCATTCCAGAGCTGAAGTGGAAACTCATGCTCTGTTTACAATTTTCAAAACGTGCCTCAAAGGGTAAAATTAGGCATTAGTTCAAGCATGCCTCCAAAGGTGAATTTCGACGCTGAGTGAAGGCGGATATCAAAATCAGTTGCAACTGTCAACATTGAATTTCTTGAAGAACTCACACCTTTTGAGTGGTCCTACCTATGCGTTCTTACCAACGATGCTCCTGCATCACCTCTCTTGTGGAATCATAGTCCCATTTAATGTTTTTCCTTGTCCATCTAGCATCCAATGATGTATTCTTTTATTAATGTATATAGATGTATTACATATCCTAGGCACTCTAGCCCCTTTTCAACTTTACTGGCTCATCAACGTAAGTCACAATTACATAAAACATTATAGTTCATAAGGGTTAAAACTCGGATGTTATATATACACACAAAAAAATGAACCTAAAAACATTTACTCTCCATGCTAAAAACTAGAGCTTAATCGACAATATCAAGATGTCTGAGAAACACTAGCCTGTGGCAAGATGGGAAACAAAACTTAACTATGGGCACAAACACAATATAATGTCTAATATTACAAATGGAAAATATAAGTTGATACCTTATAACAAGTTCCCTAGAGATTTCCCGAGAGAGACGCATAGAAAGAGTGCTTCCAGTAGAACAACATGTTTCCTTTGTTGATAATTATTTAATTTTTTTTGGTTCCCTAAGACTCAAGTGCATTCAACCAAGTTTCTATCCGTCTCTGCATCCCATTCTATAACCTTAAAGTTGATTTCAGACTGAATTCGGCAAAGAAACTTGAACTTTTCTTACAACCAATAAAACTCCATCGTGTCTCTCTTCCCAATGTACCTCATATCTTGGACCTATTCCCAAAAATCTTGCTTATCACTTCTTTTAGGTCTACCCACAACAAGTAATATCTCTATATTCCAAAACCTTTATATGTTTTTGAGTAGTGGGCGGCATGCTATGTAAGTATATGTTGTTCTGCAATGAAAGCATAAATCAAAATGGATTTAAATGGAAAAATTACATAATAGAACAATAAGGAATTACACATTGCAACACAATGATTTTAAGTGGTAAAACCCTTCACAAGGGAAACATCCACATGACAATTATAGTTCATTTATTTATCGTTTAAGGGAGATATTATATCATCCAGACGAGGCTTACACATGCTCAACCTCTCTCAATACTCTCTTCCCCTACAGGCTTACATGGATTTATAACATCTCTCAAACAATTACATAGAACTGATTACATTTATGTTGGTCCACATATTGTGTGATTTGTTTCAACAACAAACTAAATAAAAAGGATCCACTAAATCTTCTACAATCCACAAAATCATGGAAAAATTGTTGGCATATCTCAATTATCTCCACCTTGAAAACAATTTAACTAAATATCATTTTCTAGTTTATTCATCACATATACTGCAAGCGAAGACAATCCAAGCACCAATGTAGCTTCTCTAATAAGACTGGTTTCGTGAACATATTTGTACGATTTTCTAGAATATGGATTTTATGAGGGATCAATCCACCTCCAAGATGTCTTCCAAAACAATTCTTTGAGACATATGTTGAGGTATATCTCCTTCTATCTAAAACACCTGCAAAATATAAATTATAATTACCACTAACTAAAAAAATGAAACTATTATAGGTGACACTTGTGCCTCTAAAAATTTGAAGAACCCATTTCACTGCTCCACCTGAATTTGTGATTTGTTTGACAACATGAACTAAATGTGAAATATCTGGTTTTAACCATTTCATCACATCAAAAAAACCTTCTACTGAACTGACACAAGGTATATGAGACATAACTTTGTCTTCATTATAAAAGGACCTAAATTTGAAGAAAACTTATAATGGAAAGAAACAAGGATTTTAATTGGTTTCATGATGTTCATACTGAACTTCAACCACAACTTACCATTATTACCGTCTCTATGTACTTTTGTGCTCAAAATTTGATTTGTTGCTCCTTGATCCTTCATCTGAAATGTCATGTCCAATTGATTCTTTATCTTACTAATCTGAAACATGGTTGGACTTGCAATGAGCATATCATCATAAAATAACATAAGGATAGTGAATGTACTATTAAAAATATAGTCATTCTTACCCCTTGAAAACTTTTGTCTCACCATGAAGAATTCAAACCTCTTGTACAATGGCATGGATACCATTAGGCCATACAATGAATCCTCTAGCATGGAAACAAATCTACCCTTAAGATTTTGAACTAACCATTAAGGTTGTTCCATACACAATATATTTTTGTTAATGATGATCTTTTGGGAAGTAGGATCCCACACATTACATCCATTTTCTCCATGATAATAAATAACAGAGATACAAAACAAGAAAAAAGAAGAAACAACTATCCTAAGACTAGAAGAAGATTACATTTCTTCAACTCTTTATTTCTCATATGACCTTGTTGCTTCTTCCATAAACAAGAAGATACATTTGCTACCTCATATGAAAATTGAGTACTTCCTTCTAGCTTATAAAGGTTATCAACCTTTGTTTCCTTCATCACTACTAAACTGCATTTCGACACTTTGAGTGATCCACCTTGAGATGCATACTTATATCCACCAGTATAAAAAAAACCCTAATGAAATCAAATTTAACTTAATATTAGGTACATATCTAAAATTTGTTAGTTTTCTAACAACACCATTGAGTATCTTGATTCTAATACTGCCAACCCCAATAGTTTTACAAGGAAAACCATTTCCCATAAACCCTACACCCTGATCGACAAATTGGTACAAAATGAACCAGTTTCTATGTGAGAACATGTGGTGGGAGGCACGTGAATCTAACAACCATTCTTCATGATATTGTAAAATAATAGAAATGGATAAAAATTCCTTAGTGGTACTTGGATTTGTTGCAGCCAAATTTTCTTATTTCGTAGAGTTCTCTTCAGATTCTTTTCTTTTCCACTTGTCTTTCTTGAGATGCCCTATTTTTCCACAGTACAAACATTTTATTCTACCATTTTCCCCCTTCACTTATATTTTGAATAACTTCTATGATTCTTCTCTTTTTCTTTGGATCAACCTCTGACCAGCATCGCCTCTGAAGTTGAGGATTCTTTACCAGATTTTATCCTCATCTCCTCAGCCAACAAATCTCCAACAACAGAGTCATAGCCTAAAACATCTACTGAGCTAAAGATAATAGAGGTGACTAAACTATCCCAAGAGTCAGGAAACAAATACAATAGTGCAATATAATTATCTTCATCTTCAAATTTAACTTCCATACTAATCAATTGAGCTATAAAGGTATTAAAGGTATTTAAATGGTTAGCAATTATCATACCTTCTTTCATTTGCAAACTATATAATTGTTTCTTCAAAAAAATTATGCTCGTCAATGAATTATTCATATACAAGCTTTCCATATTGTTCCATAAGCCTACTATTGTATCCTCTCCTACGATATTAAACAAAAAATCATTTTCCAAACATAAACAAATGGTACTGAGTGATTTTTAATCCAGTTCTTATGATTCCTTGTTCATGATGCTTTCAATTTTCTTTGTATCGCCCACCAATCTTTTTTGCAACCCTTGTTGCACCAAGAGATCTCACATCTTGATCTTCCATAACTCTAAGTTGTTTTTTCCACTAAAATTTTCCACTTCTTTGAGCTTTGAACCTTTACGATTTGAAAAATTTGTCCCAAATACCACAACTTATAAACTAAGCTTCCTTTAAAAAAAACGTGGAGGTACAATATTTTAATTAAAAGTGAAAGTGTATAAAATAAGATTCAAGGAATAAAATATTTTAATTTATCTTCAAGGCACCAGGTTTGTGAATGGTGCTTTGCTTCAGTTGAAGGGGGTGCACCACTTTGACATGGAACTCCTATCTACAATCTCTCACAGATCGAAGTGGGAAAATTCAGAACTCTAAATCATGTGAGCGTTGGAGGGAGCGTCGATGTACTAAATACCACTATATGAATGCTCTTAGATCATGAAACCATCTAGCCTCCTCAGTGCACAGATCTTCCTACCCTCACCTGCCAAATAAAGTCTGAAGTTTCTTGCACTCACAAACATCTACAAACAATTAGACTTGGCACACATGATACACCTACACCACCTCATCTTATACCACTTTTTGTTTTGTAGCAGAAGCATAAATAAAAATGGATTTAAATTGAACAATTACATAATAGAGCAATGAGGAATCACACATAGTAACACAACGATTTTATGTGGTAAAACCCTTTACAAGGGAAACATCCATGAGACAATGATATTCATTTTAGTTATCATTCAAGGGAGACATTGCATCATCTAGATGAAGCTTACACACAATCCACTTATCTCAATACTTTCTACCTCTTTGGGGATTACATGAATTTATACTTTTTTCCACTTGGAGTACAAAATCGGACGAAATGTTGCATGTGTTTCCTCCTTGGAAGTCATAGGTTCAAATCAAAAGGGGGTAGGGTATGTATATCTTGTTAGAGTATACGAAATGGAGGATGGGTCCCTTCTCTTACAAAGAACTAGTCTTATACACCAATTTGGTGTTTGGCTTGGTATATGTGTGTGTGTGTGTGTCATGGCTCAAATCCATGTTTAGCAATGAAGGAATTGCACACATCTACCTTATACTCAATTCACCATTAAAATGTTTTTAACCATAAGAATACTTTACTTTCATTTTCTCTCTTTATAAAATTATTTTACTTAAGTTGGAAGTCAAAATATTTTCTTAAGTTGGAAGTAGAAAGAACCAATTAACAAAATCATGATATTTTACTTCTGATGGATATTGAAATATTTTATTTATGGGTGACATTGAAATATTTTTTCTATTGCACATATTACACATCTCCTTCTTACTTAATTGTAGAAAAAATATTTCCAAAGAATAAGAACACATCATATTTATTTTGAAGATCCTTTTTGTATGTGAAACCCCTACCTAACCCTGAAATTTCAACCCTCAAGAAATACATTTATACTTAAACTCCAAAAAGTGTTTATATTGTACTCTATAATTCTTTCTATTAAGGAGCCAAGGTTTAAGGTGATATGGGGTTGCTATGAAAGAGATAAGGTTTAGGGTGAGATGGGGTTGAAGGAGGATGCGCAACTATATATTTTTATTTTTAAGAAGAAGATGAAGTTCTCACCCTATTTCATAAGGAACTTAATTTAACTATTTATATAGATCCTCCATTATATAGGTTGATGAATGTACATTTAAACAATTTTATTTTTATTGTAAAGATGATGATTCAATATAATCTTGATAATAATGAAGGTGATGTTGTCATTGTACTTTTATGAATAATGATTTAACTCTTTAGATAAATTCCCACTCGTCCTTCTTGAATATGGGGTGAGACTTATGGTACCTTCTAAACAGAAGGGTTTGACTACTTATACATATAAACCTATAATACTTTACAAAATTAAATGGATTTAAAAAATTCTTAATATGTGGTGACATTTGCATGCTTCTGCACATTTGCTACTTGTAAAATATGTGATTTACAAGTTGTTCGACATGGTTGTAAAATATATGATTTACAAGTGGTTGGATAGGACTTAATGTGAGATGGATTTACTCTAGTGATTGTAAAAAGGAAAATTTTGATGTGCTCATTCTTACCAAATTTGTGTTTATGGGTGTTCTCACAAAGATGCTTTCCTTTTCCATATCAATTTGAATATGTGCTCATTCTTTTTTTTAGGAACACGCATGTGTTTCCATTTAAATGATCTTGGCCCCATGTAGAAGCTTAATGCTTATTATTCCATTGTGGAGTATAAGATTTCATGTGTATATTTAAAAAAATAGTGCGCACATGTTAAAAATGAATTCACATTTCT
This sequence comes from Picea sitchensis, assembly GCA_010110895.2. Classification (NCBI taxonomy): domain Eukaryota; kingdom Viridiplantae; phylum Streptophyta; class Pinopsida; order Pinales; family Pinaceae; genus Picea; species Picea sitchensis. Next base: position 97,667 of record SNQJ01S0011615.1, read on the forward strand.
TAACACGCATCCAACATGAATGTATGTGTGTTCCTCTTTATAAATGGATAAAAAAAAGTGACTCTCTTTCTATTAGTTTCTCACTAACCATGGCCATTTCTCCTCCATAAATGCTAGTGCACTTCATTATCTAGGAAAAAATTGATGAGGAAAAGCATGGTCTAAACATGAAAATCATTGGCACTCAACATTTTATTCCGACAAGATCCTAGTTCTACCCAGTTCTAGGTATATTTGATGTTATATGTCACTTTTATAATTTACATATACATTAAAAAATTTACATTTTTTAAGGATTTTTTTTTTTATTGTTTAATTGTAGTTACTATTCCAATAGAATGAGGAAAAAATATGATGAAAACCCAAACCCAGACTCCCCAGAAGAACCATATCATTAAATTAGTCAATGTCTAAATGCACTTAAAAACATAACTTGATAGCTTAAGAGTAAAATATATCCATCCTCTATTTCATTTGCCACTTCACTTGACACCTTCATTGCTTCCATCGGCCATGTCCATGGCTAATTGTTTGATATGTTTGGATGTAGGGATAAGATAAGAGACTACTATAAATGGAATTAGTAACAAAGAAGTCAAAAAACTAAATATAAGAAAAGGGAATGTTGATCAATTGTTCAATGACCCTCGAACAAACCAACTACCTGATATGAAAAAGATGTGTCTTTGCATGGATTGATGCACATTCATAGCATGTAGATACAATTGAATGGATCAATGGTTTATGGTATTTGATAAACCTCCTTGCAGTGAGAGCTATATTTTTTTCAAAAATTATGGGTCGAGTTCATCTTGGGTGTTCATGTAAATTATTTTGTCATTGGAGAATTCTAGGGGGGTTTTCTTGGCTCAACTCAGTATCGGACAACCACCAGGTGTAATCCATTAATAGGGACTCCCACTCCTGGGTTATTTCCTACCCCCCTACTAGCCACCTAAACTCAGACATATGATTCAATTTGTTAGTAGTACAATATCATCCTACACACACACTCTAGTTCAACATAACACATTTGAGGATGCTTCTCATCAAAAGACATCATTTGATGATCTTAGAAAACTAGGTGTAACCCATTTAAAGGTTCTCCTAGTCCTCGGTGATTTCCTAGACCCCCCAACCCCCCTTACTAACCACCTCATCCAAGATATGGGATTCGAGCCACAAGTACTACAATATCATCTTGAACACAAAATCTAGTTCAACATAACATGTTTTTGGCTACTTCCCATCAAGAGCCATCATTTGATGATGTTATAGCACCAAGTGTAGGGTCTTTGGGTTAAGCTGGATATTCTGGTTTCAATGTATTTTTTTTGAATTGATACTCTCATTATGGGTATACACATCATGGCATGAAAAAGAATCCAATTTGAGATATATTCCTGGATGAAATTAGTACAACACATTTTATGTATTTTTGTTTCTTACGTATTTAATTTTGCATCCAACAAATATCTGGTAAACATAAATTCAAAGTATTTGTAACTATATTTTTTATTTCCGTGTATGGCTCTTATGAGATGACACACCTTCCTTCTTGCAACAATGGACCTCTTCTCCTAGACTTCATGCAAAATTTACTATAGCATATTCCATTGGGCCTCCTCGAACCCATGTATTTATGATGTTACATTGTTGCAAATTAGTTATATGATTCATATAGCATTCATTTCTCTATTATTTTTTTATATCCAAAGTGTAACATACCACTCTTGTGCGTGCTAAGTGAACTTATTATTTGAGGACACTTGCGTGCAAGTGATCCCATTCTTTATACGATTGGTTGTTGTGATTATGATTATGAGATATTGCGGATTCGATGATATGTTTATTTTTTTATATTTACATCGACATGTGCTATTGACTGGGTTCTCCTAAGTGTACATGACTCTATACGTTGAGGATACCGAGGCATCGATGAAACTTCGTGGACTCCAAATTGAGTTAGGGAGTGGACTATTAAGGTTGGAATGTTTTTGATGTAATGTATGTACATATGATTAGATATTATGATGTTGAGTGTTATTGCTGACATGATTCGTTGATGGATGCAGGCTGACGATAACTTGTCGAGTAGACTCACATTTGGAGTAAAGCCGTCATGCAAGACAACCAAAGACATCGAGGGAGATGTGTGGAAACAACCCTGCCACAACCCACTAGCACTCAAATCGTGGCTCAAACTGTAGGTTAGTGATTACCTAGTTCAAGAAGACCCATGATGCCCTGAGGGAAAACTGCCATAGTCGCTCACGATGATTCTAGGTGGCGCACAATAAGGGATGGTCCTTATTCCTTAGAGGCCCTTAGTCTCCCATAAGATTACCTAACGTAGTATTGACTACAGGGTTTTGACATCTACCAAATTCTGTCAAGAGGCGAGCGGCACCCTTGGACCATGTAGTGTGTCTTGAAGGGAATGTCGCACGAATAAAACAGAAAGAGGCTAGTGGAACCCTTGGAGCATGTGTTGCATCAAGGGAACGTCGCAATTTTAAATATGGTAAGTTAATAAACCTGATGCCTAAAAAGCTATGCCTCCTTAGGACCTGGTTGGCCTTAAAATGATTGATGTGATAAATAAAGTTTAATAACAAAATTTTCTTTAAAAAAGGTCGCCAACCATAGTAAATTGAAAATCGAGGTATGAATATAACCTTTGAACAAAAAAACTAATTAAACATGCAACAAGAAGAGGGTAAAGAAAATTCAAGCATTAATAATTAAAGTTGAAATTTTAATAAAGGTTTAATTAATAAAAGGGGTATTTGGTTGTTTTTGTCTAAACCTGTTAATTATGAACTTAGTTATAAAAAGGGGAAACTTTAAGAAAAAGGGAAACTTAAAGAAAAGGGGGAAACCTAAGGAAAACGGGAAACTTAAATAAAAGTGAAAACTTAAAAAAAAAGGGGAATGTCTAACTTAGTAAGGAATCTAGCCTTTGGAACTTTCTATTTATGAACTCAACTAGGAATTAAGTAAAGCGTAAGTCATTTCAGAATTGTAAGGGAATATTGGGACACCGAGGAGAATTTTTAGGAATGCTTTAGGTGGGTGACAGAAATAGGAAAATTTAATTAATGAATAAATTTATTTTTTGGTGCAACTAGGAGATCAAACGACATGTGTACTCGGGAGGTTTTTCGTAATTCAATAAATGAAAAGAGGAATCTAATGAGGGTTTGGGAAACTAATCAATTGAAAAATATATAAAAAGGATGGTACAGGAGGATTATGCATCACATCTGGCTTGTGTAATATTACGTTGTTGAAATTTCATCTTGACTGAACTTTCTCTTGTGGGAGTTGAGATATCGAGCTCGGGTAATGAGTGGTATCTTGACCTTGCGAGGTGAGCTGGGATATAGAATTCTATGGTATTGTGTGTGTGGCCCCTTTCCAGTTTGGGGGGCTCAGGGGGAAGAAGAGTAGCCCTAGCTTTGGTTGGGAGGTACCGGTGAGGTCACATCAGTTGACAAGTGGGAGCTAGACGAAGCGCGCATGGTACAATGACTTCAGAGCATTCTCATTTGGCTACGGTAAGCATGTGTATTTTTGTAATGAATGGTAGTTAAGTTCCTTGTATATGCACTTCTCTAACGTCGAAAGCACGCACGTGTCACACTGTGTTAAACATTTATTTAATTTTTTTTCCTGGAAATTTACGCTTGTGAAATTTGGTTGAAGGGTAGTTAAATTATGTTTTTGTCCCTTCAGTTAAAGTACATATATTGTGTTAAAGTTTATGTTTTATTCATTGTAATATTATCCATAAATTTCATTTTATTTTTCTTTCAGCGAATTTTTCTTATGAGTCGAGCATTTTATGATCAGAGAATTCAAAGTTATCCCAACCTTATGCTCACTGCACTTTTGATTTGATTTCCAATGGCAAACCCAAACTCTAAATGCTAATGACTTCAATGCATTTTTTTTATTGTTTTTAATACAAAGACAAATTGCGTTTTTATCTTCTATTCATTTATCTTTTCAGTTATTAGTCCATGCCTGAGCAGTCGACCAAGAGCCAAATCAATTGTCTTTCACTCTGGTGTTAAAGATTTAGATTCAAAAGCCTTTCTTTCCTGTGCATGGATAATAAGTGGAGGATCATTTCTATGCCCAACAAGGAATTATTTCATGGGCATTTATTCCCTCCCTAGCCTCTGTGGCTTTTGTGATTTATTCTCTGGCACTCATGAGTCCATACAACGATTTAGGGATGTCTCTCCAGTTCACAAAACTCTTATTTCTCTATGATTAATGTTGTTTTTACTTTATGGAATTTTGTATTTAATTTGCCCAGCAAATCTATTGCTTGTACAATGAAAATTCCTCTTTATTACTCAGCGACTTTGTTACCCCTTACCAAATGATTTTCTTCATGTTTTAACCCTCTCTTTACCTAGCAATCCACTTCTTTTATCTCTATGTGATGCCTCTTAAACTCAACGATTTAACCACAGCTAGTATGCCCGAGCTTGCAACCCATCCTGGGCAAGGAATTTTGTCCTACCTCTTGTGACCTGTACTAGTGTTTTAGCGCATGCCTAATGTTTAGCGTTGAGTTGTTTTTTTCAACCGAGATTCAGAAACCCTATATTGACAGAGGAAATCATCTTTGCAAGGAGTTTAAGTCGGTTTGTAAAGGTACCAGATAGAATGTTCGGAGTTGAACGCTGCCTCTTCTGGCATAATCCTTCTGATTGTGAACCCTGTCCTTGCATGCGTATAAATCGAGTGCTTTCTTAAAAATCCACCACGGGATTCCTGGGAGCGAGAACACTCTTGATCGATCTTCTTGGGTATCCCTTGAAATCATATTCCTGAGTGCGCTAAGGGAGGGTGTGATGTCCCATCTTGTTATCCCTTGTGTTAGTTGTGAATATGAAGACTAGAATGTAATACACAAGAGGCATGGTAGAGTTCAGTCGAGAGGAAATTCGCTGTGGAATCTTCCTGGATCCCTTGCACCTATGCTATCTGGCGATGGTTCTTATTTAAACGTAAAACCCTTATGAGATCATCTAACTTCTATTGTTGCAACTAATACCCCTCATCAGATTTTTGGTGCTAGATCAAGATCTGATTTAGGACCAGATGATGTTGTGCAATGAAACACAGTTTCGCCATTAGACACAACGTTCCTACCCCCTTTAAACTCGCCATCCTTAGTTATTTACTTATAGAGAAAAAATTATATTTTGGTTACCCATTTCATTCATGGTTTCATGTCTTTATTTGATAATAGTTTCTTTAATTTCTTTTAGTAAACTGTAATTTAAACCATGTTTCTTTAATTTCTTTTAGATAAGTCATTCTTAAATAATTGGTTGCACTACAAAAGGATGGTATTGGTTATAATAACTCGATCTAAATGATCTATGGTGCTTGACATAAATGAATTTAACTTAGGTGAGGTTATAAAGATGAGCGCTGTATAGTACTGGAATCTTACTTATGATTTCTTAGATTTTATAATTCGTTGGGTCTTATTCTCTTACTCATTTTGCTTATTTATTGATGATTGATGTTTAAGCACATAGATTGTTCCTTGCGCTATGAGGAAATGATGATTATGAATGAATTATTTTATCTTATAGATGGATACATAATGCAAGTAGTGTTTAATTAATGTATGGCTTGAGTAGATTTATCTTCTTATATGTTCTTATAATGACTATGAACTCTTAGCATTTCCTTACTTACTCCTGGAAGATATTCCTTAATATGAAGATGTATGGTTATGATATCTGAGATTAAGATTGTAACTATGCTCTTGATTTTTTTTATTCTAATGTAAAATCCTCTTACTCATTGCGCTCAATTTATGTTGAAGGATTTTGGTAGAGTAGATTATGATTGCACCATGAATAATTGATGTTTAAGATTGATTGATAGATCTAGTTGATTAATTGTTGGTCGTTGTTACTTCCCTGCAAAAAAAATTGGCCACCCAGCATACGATTTCTTATGCACCTCATCAAAATACCTTTCCGAGCAAAGAATGAATCAATATTAATATACCAAGATGTACTTGCTTGCTTCAAACCATATAAAGCTTTCTTTAGCTTACATACAAGATCCTCTTGTCCTTTCTTTATAAATCCTTCAGGCTGAACCAAATAACTTTCTTCTTTTAAATCACCATTCATAAATGTAGATTTAACATCTAACTAATGTATTTTCCAATTGAATTGTGTAGCTAATGTAATCATGACCCTAATTGTATTTAACTTAGATACAGGTGCAAAAGTGTCTTCATAATCAATTCCTTCCTTTTGTGAATACCCTTTTGCAACTAATTTGGCCTTGTATTTGTCAACACTTCCATCTGCATTAAATTTGGTTTTATACAACCATTTACATCGTATGGGAACCTTGTTTTCAAACAATTCTCTTAATTCCCATGTTTCATTCTTCATTAATTTCATTTTTCCATTCATTATGATCGTTGTCTTGTTCATAAGTAACAGGGTTTACAACATTCATTACTTGTGTCATCAATGCATAATCTTTATACCTAGAAGGTACCTAAATTGTTCTTGATGACTTCCTCTATGTTCCACCACTTTCATTTCTTTTACTCTGTGGAGAAGGATCCATTCTGGGTGACTCAAGAGTGTTTGTAGTATCCATGTTGCTTCCACTTTGTTCCTGTACATGTACCTGTTCTTGTTCATGTACCTGTTCCTGTTTACAATCTCTATAAATTTTTGCATGATCATCATTGTCATATTTACTTATCTCATCATTTGTATTCTCATGAAAAAACACATCTCTGCTTGCAATTAGCTTATGTGAACCAAGATAAAACATTTTGAATGCCTTATGATCATCACAATAACCAATGAATATACAATTGACAGAGTTTGCATCAAGTTTTCTTCTCTCATCTTTTGGAATACGAGGAAATGCCTTGGAACCAAATATTCTTAAATGACCTACTTCAAGTTTATAGCCATAAAGAACTTCAAAAGGTGTTTCCAGATCTATAATTTTTGTTGGAATTCTATTTTTTAAATAAACAACAGTATTAATGGCTTCTGCCCAAAAACCATTAGAAACGTTTTTACCTTTCAACATGCTGTGAGCACATTCCACTAATGTCATGTTCTTCCTTTCAGCTACACCATTTTGTTGTGGTGTATGAGGCAATGTGAATTGTTTAATGATCCCATTGTTCTTGCAGTAGTTATCAAAATCTCCTTAGGTATATTCTCCACCTTGATTAGATATGAGAATCTTAATGCATTTGCATGTCTCCTTTTCCACCATAGTTTTAATTTTTTTTTAATATTCAAATACATGACTCTTTTTTCTTACAAAATAAACCCAAGTAAATCTCGATATGTCATGAACAAATATAAGAAAGTACCTAGCACCACCAATTGACATTGTTTTCATGGGAACACAGACATCAGTATGTATTAATTCAATTATCTCTCTCTGTCTCTTCTCTTTATGTACTGGAAATTCTTTCCTATGTTGCTTACCTAGTGCACAAGCTTCACATTCTATATGTTGATTTTTCAAAACATGAATCCCTTGAACCATCAATTTCTTCTAAAGTAGCACTAAATCATTTTGATTAAGATGTCCATACCTGCGATGCCATAATTCTTCTCTTGACATTTTTGTAGATGTCAATGCTCGATGATTTCCCCTTGTTATATCAAGCTTATACAATCCTCCAATTCTTGTACCTGTAGCTATTACTTTATAATGGTTCTGAATATCCTTCACAAAACATTAAAACTACATACATTCTACATTTCAATTTTGATCAATTATTATGAAAACATATATCAAATTCTTTTTAATACGTGAAACATACAACACATTGTGAATCTATTTCATTTGTCCATTAAATAAATTCACACATATTACTCAATAACCCTGAATCTTATGAGATCTATTATCTTAATATATGTGTGTTTCATCTATGCTCTCATTATAGACAAATGGACTAAATATGTGTGTTTCGAATTACTATTAGACATAATGGTAATAAATATTATGTTATAGGGAATCACGATAGACATTGTACATTTAGTAATCCAAAAAAATAAGACTTTCTCGTAAGTTGTTACATTTCAATTTCACAATCATTGTGCTAATAATATTAATCTGCTTAACTTCACAATAATTATAATAATAATATTATTTGTTTATAATAATATTGATATTATCTGTCTCTAATAATATTATTGGTTATAACATGCGTGACGGGTGTAAGGATTATCTTACAATAACATTTGCTTATTAGAAATTAAGACTTATAATAATAATAATATTATTTGTTTATAATAATATTGATATTATTTGTTTATAATAATATTATTGGTTATAACATGCGTGACCGGTGTAAGGATTATCTTACAATAACATTTGCTTATTAGAAATTAAGACTTACGCTCTACTTCAAGCTCTCATCATCTAAAAAAAATAGTATCCAAATCATTAATAACCATCAAAGATTGAAATGTTATTATAAATAAATAACCCACACATCTAACAACCTCACCTTGATCATTGCCCAAATCAATCATAAGGTTGTCATTGTAAACAAGGTTTTGTTTTTTCAGGTTTTTGAGAGAGTTCAGCCTGCAAGAAAAATGGGCGGATTATTTATCATATTCTCTCCTAATTAATTATGGTTTATGACCTCACCTCCTTCCCATTGAATGGGAATCAAAGTTTGTTTTA
>SNQJ01S0011615.1:106406-141253 GCA_010110895.2 Picea sitchensis
AGATCTGATAAAGAGGGTGGGCAAAGGCCGGGATCAGAAAACGCAGCTTTGATACCAAATCAGACGAACAAAGTTCGCTCACACAAGATTAATCCAAAATATCTGGAATATAACAAGGTAATCCATATAGGACTATAAATAATAAATGAATAATAAGATAATATATGAGATGATTACAATTGAGAAATGAGGGCTTGTTTATATACCCACGCAGGGGTGCCCTTTACCAATAGTCATGTCCTTTGAGACATGACCTTTCATTATTAATAATTATTATTTATTAACTATTATTATGTTATGAATATGTATTTATGTATATTTTATCTTCATAACACTGCTGGAGTTATGTCCATGTGGTGGACATAGCGTAGGTAAAGGTGGAATTTTCCTGCCATTCGTTCCATTTTTTCCTTGTGGCTCCTTTGGTCCTTAGCTAGTCTTTTTGCACTACCGTCTAGGTTGTTGAGGCACCTTAGAATTTCTATGAGCACCTTCTTATGGTCCTTGATTTCCTCCCTGTTGGTCTCTTTCTGCTTAGCGCTCATCTTTCCTATCACTAGTTTTGTTCACTAGGCCTCGTCCACCATTTTGTGGTAGAGGGTTGTTCTAGGTTGTGTGGCCCTTGGGTCCCTTATCCCATCCCCTTCCTGAATTAGTTTCATCTAGTATTTTCCCTTGCATGTGGTGTTGATTTCTCTCTCCCACCTATTCATGAGTGTTTTTCCCTTTGGATTGACCTGCATGAAAAAGGTACTTTTGTCTTCTCTCGCCGCTTGATCCATCCTTGTAATCCTTCGGGCACTTGTTGGAGGTTATTTCTCTTGGGGGCATCTCTTAATGTGGGTTTTCTTCATTCGTACCATCTCGTCTTATTTGTGGTGGTTTTTTCTTTGGGTTCTTCTCTTGTTCCTATTCACCCCTTCCTGGTATGTAAGATGGCCTTTGCAATTGCTTCTCTCCGTCTGTGGCTATTCCCAGTGTTTCTTCTTTTATGGGATCTCCCCGGCTGCAAGCTCATCCTAGAAATGATGGGTCGCTCATAAAGGTGTACCTTCTGGTCCTTTTTCACTATTTCAGAGTCTGTGCTCTTGGTAGCCCTGCAGTAATCCGTGCACCAATCCTTTCCCTTGCATGTTGTATGAAAATCATTACCACTCCCCGTATCTTTACTTGGGTGAGGTGTGCCCATACTTGACCATGGAAAACCTTTTTTTCCTTCATCCTTTGTCGCCTGGTAATTATATTTTCTATTTTCCCATGGACAACCCCTGTACTTCTTCCTATTGACAAGACCGTGGTGTCATACCTCCTCTTGTTCTGTGACCTCGATCTTCATTGTAACTCATGTTGGAGTGGTGGGCTATCAGATTATGCATGGATCCTAGGTTCCCTTCGGTTATTCCTGTGCCTCCATCCTCGATGTGGTCGTCCATAATTTGACTGTCATCATAATCATTTGTCACTAGTTGGATGCAGTATGTTTGGAACTAACTATTCAGGATGTTACTCCAGATAGTGTCCAATTCTGGTCCTTCCCTGTCGACCTCCTCGTTAGTGATTATGTCTGCCAGTCCATTTTTTGACCTCCATACCCAGTGAAACTCCACTCTAATCTTTGTCTGCAAGTGGTCCTTAATGTTTTGTAGGGAATGTGCCAAGTGACAGTGCCTCTGAATTTTTCCCACTCTTGTCTTGTTTTGGAGTCTCCTTACTGTGTTGATAACTAGCGTGGAATCTCCTTCCACTGTGGTGTTTTTCATCCCTTCTTGGTTTAGAATCTTGAGGTCGGTCTCCAGGGATCCGAATTTCGCAACGTTGTTGGTTGAGTTTCCCAGAGTCCCAATGTACAGCCAGATGATATTTCGTCTATTGTCCCTAATTACTCCTCCCATTCATGTCCATCCTGGGTTACCTTTCAATACCCCATCGAAATTTATCTTGAGGGAGCGTAATGGTGGTGGTTTCTAGTTGTTCTCACCTACTTGGTGTTGTGGTGGTCGTCTTATGTGATTGGGGTTGTGTCCGTCTTTTAGGTGGAAGGCTTCTAGGATTCGAGAGTTCTCGTCCATGAGTTTCTCTCTTCCTGTCTAGCAATTGTGGCTCTATACCGTTTCTCTTGTCATGGAGATTATTGTTTCCTTGATCTTCCCTTCTGGACAACTTTGGTTCCTGAATATGCATCAGTTCCTTTCCTTCCATATTACCCATATGATCATTCATGGGATGAAGGTTCAACATAGATTCACCTCTTTGTTTTTGCTGTAGTTCTCTTTCTAGATGTCGATAGTTGCGGAGATATTACCTCGAATCCTATTGGACTGTCGGAAGATACCTACTGTGTAGATGCATTTGTCAAGGAGATGGTTCATTGTTTCTTCCTTGGCTTGAAAGAGGTGACATCTGGAAGGACCTATGAATCCCCTTTTCCTTAGGTTTTCCCAAGTTAGAATTCGGTTGTGGAGTATTAACCATTGGAAATTTTTTATTTTTGGCCAATGGGGCCTGTTCCAAAGCTTATCCCATTGTTGTGTTGGGTCTTCTTGGTCCTGGTCCACGATAAAGTGTCGAACTTATTTTAGATTGAACTCCCCGCCATATTTTTGTCCCCATACCGGCTAGTCATTTCCTTCCTTGACTGTTATTTTTCATCTCCTCAATTCCTCCTCCACTTCTTTTATTGTTGTTGTAGTTTGGTCTCTATTTTATGGAGTGAGAGTGTCCCAGATTCTCTATTTGTTGCGATCTGTTTCTTGTTTCCAGTAACGGTAGACTCTGGTTTTACCTTGCATAATCAACTCCTGTTGGATTTCCTCCCTGTCTCGGTTCTCCATTCTACGTTCCTGTTACCAGGCGTCCTCCCAGAATCTTGTTGTTCTCCCATTCCTTACTTCCCAAAAGTTGTGTGTCTGAATCCAGGATTTGATGCACAGGGCTAGGTTTCAGATGGTTGAACATTCCCTGGTGCCTCTAAAGAAAATTATGTCTTGGTCTCTTATGTCCAGGGCATACTTTTCTTTCCACAGGTTTACCCATGGTGTAGTAGTTTCTTACACCCAACGTCACTTGAGGGTCTTGTAACCTCAGGCCTCCTTTGCCTTTTGGTACAGACCTTCTCCCAAGTCACCAGGGCCCATTTTTCTTTGTTTCCACTCCTCTCCACATGATGTCCCTTTCGATGGTTCTTATTTTTTGTAGTATACCCTAGGGGGTTGGGAAAACATACATCATAAAGGTTGGAATTTCTTGCAAAAAGGACTTGGTCAAAATAAGTTTGTGAGCGAGGTTGACGGATCTGTACATCCAGTTTTCCACCTGCTCCTGTAACTTGTTGATTATTCCTTCCGAGGTTAACATTTTGTAAGATTTGTCTGTCAGAGGAGTTATTTGCATTTAAAGCCCAAAATGTTGGCCAATTTTCTTTGGATTGCAGGGTTGGTAATGAAGAATAAGATCATAGATTCAGAATGGTTGATCTTTGCACCCGGGGCTTCTCCAAACTCTTCTAGGATTCATTTGTGGGATTTTGCTTCCTTGACCGTGGGTATGCCATGAGGTAAGGTGTCATCCAAAAATTGTTGGTGTGTGGAAGTACGACAATTTTCGAAAGGTTTGATGCCTGTTATTTCACCTATTGCAGTTGCATTTTTTATGCTTCGACCAAGACCTTCCATCATCATAATGAACAGGAAGGGGGACAACGGGTCTCCTTGTATGATGCCTCTCCTGGGCTAGAAAGGTTTGGCAGGGGCTCCATTTATTAGTAGTGAGTATCTTGTTTTGGATATTAGGCTGACTATCCAGCTGATCCATTGCTACATGAAACCAAAGGATTCCAAATTCTTGACCATATAGTGCCAGCTAATTTTTTCATAAGCTTTTGCTAGGTCAAGTTGTATTATCATCCCCCCTCTCTTCTGAATCTACAAGGTGTGGATAAGCTCGTGGGCATGGATTATATTTTCCATTATTTTTCTTCCTTCCATGAAGCCTTCCCGTTCTTGTGAGACCAGTGTGGGTAGGAGGGGCTTCAATCTATTTTCTATAACTTTGGAGATTATCTTATAAAACACATTGCACACCGCTATAGCTCTATAACGATCAGGGTTTTTGTCCTCATTTTATTTGGGGATTAGTGTAATGATTGTAGCATTTAGTTCTTTTATAATGGAGGTTGGCCTTCTCGAGTCTTCCACTACCCTATAAACGTCGTGTTTGACAATTGCCCAGCAGGATTTGAGGAACTCCACTATGAAGCCATCTGGACCTGGGGCTTTCCCACTGGGCCTTTCCTGGAGTACTTCATCAATTTCCTCTTCAACAATGGGTTTTTTTAGGTTTTTATTTTGTTCCTCGGTGACCAGGTGGGGGATATACTGGATTATCCTTTTTATGGCCTCCGTTGTGTCTTGGTTGGGTTCCTGGTCTATCCCGTGGAAGTGGTTTACCAGGGTAGTTTTGATCTCCTTATCTAACTCTCTCTCTACTCAATCCTGGTCGTTAGTCTTCAGGATTTTGTTATGGGCTCTTCTGGCCATGGTTGTTCTATGAAAAAACTTGGTGTTCCACTCTCCTTCCCTTAGCCATCTAATACGAGAATTTTTTTGCCAAAGTATTTCTTCATGCTGGCATCGAGCTTCCCATTCCTAGGTAATCTGGAGCTCTTCCTTTTTTCGATCCTCTGTATAGCCCTTTGAAATGCAGGTTTCCTCGAGTTTTTTCATTTTTTCTTCTATATTGTTTTTCTCTTGGTTTATATTCCTAAAAGTGTCCTTGTTCCACTCCTTGAGATTATATTTGATGTACTTTAGTTTCTTATAGAGTTTGAAGATCCTTTTCCCTTTCTCTGGTTTCTCCTCTTGCCACCAATGTTTGATTCTTTCCTTGAAGGTTGGGTGTTCAATCCATAATTTCTCAAATCTGAAGCGTATGTTCTTTAGTGTGGTTTGGAAGCCTGCTTCTAGTTGCACTGGCCAGTGATCAGATCCCCCCGAGGGAAGGATGTTGCAATATAAGGTTATCCCTTGCATAATGATTGACTCTAATACTAGGAATCTGTCGAGTCTTGTTGCTACCTAATACTAGTTTATCTATTTATTGTTCCACGTGAACTGACCATTTTTAGTTTTGAGGTCTAACATCTCCATTGTGTCTATGAACTTTGACAATTGTTCTGCATCCCTATCCAATCTTCTTGTACCTCCTTTTTTCTCTCAAAGTGACTTGATGATGTTGAAGTCCCCTGCTAGGATCTATTGGAGGTTGTTGGATCGGTTTTTAAGGTCTTTTAAATCTTGTATCATTCCTCTCTTTTCCTCGAACACTTGGGGCCCATACACATTAGTGCATAGAATCACCTCTCTGTTTCAAATGATTTTCATGCATACTGTAAGGGTGTGCCTGGTTGCTTCGACTGCTATTAGGCTTAATACTTGTGGGTTCCACAAGGTCAGAATACCTCTGGAAATTTGGTGGCCCTTGATAGCCATCATCTTATACTTGAGCCATTGTTGTTTATTGATTGCCTCCATTCTATTTATAGTGCATTTTGTCTCTTCAATGAAACAAAGATCTGGTTGTTCCTTCTTTAGTCTATTTCTAAGGATTCTTTGTTTTCTCGGGTTGTTTAGGCCTCTTATATTCCAAGTTATAACCTTCATTTAAACATGTGGGGGGGAGTTGGGGAAGAGTTTCTTGATCCTACCCGAGTTTCTTAGTAGCACTTCAAGCTCCTGTAGGGCTACACTATTTGATTTCCTGCCTTTTTTCCTCCTCGTCTACTTGGGTGAGAGTTGTGGTTGTCCCTCGTCGACTTTGAATCCCAAGTGTCCTATCTCCTCATGTGTTCTCTTTAGTCCTCTAGATTTGGTTTCCTCCCTTAGGATAAACAGGTACTAAATGCGGTCAAGTTTCTTTGTTGGTACATTGCCTACTCCCTGTCTTTTCCATTGCTCCAGTATGTTCAGGAGATTTATCCCTTCCTTTTCCACAAGGTCTTTGAGATCAGGATATTTTGTGCCTACTTTGATCGGGGTCATTTTTGCATCTCCCTCTACTTCTTTCATGCGGATGTTGTCGTCTCTGGTTTCTCCATTCAGCGGGGTTGTGCAACTCCCATGTTCCTTCTCGTTACTTGGTGGATCGGTGGGCTCATTTGTTTATTATTATCTGACTTCTTGAGATTTTGCTTATAATCCTCATTTGTTTGGGGTTTTTCGCTTCCTATTTTTTATTAACAGGGAATTCTCTTATCAGGTGGCCATGTTCATGGCATCTTCCGCATCATAAGGGGATCTATTAGTAATCTATGTTTTGGATCCATTTCGCATCCCTGAATTCCAGACTTATGGCTTCTGGGAGTGCTCCAGACACATCCATCTCTATGCAGATTCTTGCATAAGATCTATATCTCCCTTTTAGGGTGGCTTCTGAGGTCTTCACATATTTACCAAATTTTTTTCCTATTGCTTCGAAAGTAGAGGGAAACCAGTGGTCTAAAGGTAAGGAACAAAATATCAGCTAGATCGACACCTTTTTGAAAGTCTCTTTTTCTAGGGAGCAATTTTCCTTCCATGGTGGCATATACAGTCCTCCTGAGGCGTGGAAGTATGGACCTCCCTCAAAGAATCTATCCCATATGGTACCTACATCTCAGATATTTTCACAAGATGCTCTCTGATGCCATATGTAATATTTTCCAAATTTGCCATATTAAAAAAAATTTGCAGACATTAATTCTCAAATTAAAGATATATCTGGTTTAAACCTTACTAAATGGGAAATCATATACTTCTTCCTTTCAACATTAGGGCTTACTAGAAATCCTTTAATTACTGATTACTAACATACCTTATCCCTACTTATGTCTTAAAGGGGAAGGATTTTACTAAGTCCCTAACTAGTAGATTAAATTGGATTATAAAGAATTTATAATCACTCTTATCATAGTCTACACTATTACCCTTAGCCCAACTATATCCTTATGGACAATATCACTACTAAAAGTGAAAATGCATAGTGGTTATATGAAACTAATTCCAATTGTGCAAGTAAGGCACATTACAAGGAGAGTGATAATGAATGAGCATCCTTAACTCTGAAATGACAAAAAATTTCCTCTATTTTAGTGTGACAGGGAACTTATAGACCCATTACTATCACAATAACCATCAGTACGTGCAAGTGTTATGACTTGGAAGGAGGTAGTTAAGGCTAGTTATACGTGTTTCTCACTCATATATAAATTTCGTCCCATCCGAACTAATTCTTGGCCTGAGGACTTTCCTTTCTTAACACCGATGGATGAAATGAAATGAAAGCCTAACCGAATTTAAGATTAAGAAATAAATGATAATCCAGACTGTCTGTCAAATTTGATTTCCAATGAATTGAGGAGGGATTAACTTGGGTACGGTTAAGGTGGTGTAAATAAAATCTCTATCAGAGCATTTAAGGGTTCTTGAATGCACGCCCTTGGAACTATCGTGAGGTTTAATGTGCCCACTGGGACTTTTCCACCTTGCCCTAAATATGGTGCGTAGGTACAGACTGCCATTAATATCTAGTATTCGGTTTCTTGGAGGTTACTTCTCATTCTCAAATTTGGTTCTGTGTATCGAATGGCTATGCTTGAGGGTTCTCTCTAAGGGTTCCTACACTTAGGACGACGATCCAACCTGGTGGATATGCATTCTATGGACCCCTCACACTAGAAACTGTCTTAAACGAGGTAAGAGCTTTTGTCTGATAACTCCAAGATAGCTCTCAGGATTATATGAAATTTATCTATGTTTGGACTGTAAACCTCTTAACAGATTCTTTTGATAAAGGGTTTCTTGCATGATTTTCCTTCGCATGAGCTTTCCTGGTTGTCATCCATAGGGGAAAACTGGACTCCTCTCCTGAATGGGTGGTTCCTCGTCATATATTGTTCCAATCTTGACCCTTCCCTACGATTATGTCCAAGGCATAGGGTGTATTCTATCATAACACAGAGTGTTCCCTTGAACTCTCTCGGCTCCATTCTGTGTGAATGCTCTCCAATTATCAAACGACTCCTTAGAGTAGGGTTTAACAAAGGTTAAATTATTTGGAGCCATTATTCTTTGTAATCCACCCCGATATCCTCTAATGAGACAGAAGGGGTGGCCTAGGTAACACAACTGATATGGTTATTTTGTAATGCGTATAAATCTCATACGGGATTTCATTTTTTCCTTTTGTCATCTGTGGTATATAATTATTCTTAAGTCCCGAATTTTATCCGAGTTTTACCCTCGTCCGTAGTTCGTCCATAGAATGTTAATATTTTTAAAGGATACTATTTCCAGAGGGGTTTTTTCTGTGTTGTCCAAGACTCTATAAACGTTTTTGGTCCCAGATGTTAAACACTCATGTATTGTGATAAATAAAGTGTGACCACCCAGGATGCATTTTAATAGAGTGAAATATTTGTTATAAATCGTATTTAGCATGCGTTTATTCACGGTTATAAAAACAAATGGAAACTTTATTGGTTACAAACTAATGATGGGGCCTCTGTTTTAATTGTGAGGTACCGATCAGGTGACTCTTCACCCTTTCCACCTCTTCGATTTCAAAGACCTGTTCATGGATACGAGGAGGAGGCAGAGTCTACCTCCAAAAATCATCAGTTAACTAAAGTTTCCTAGATTCACTTATGAATTGGATTCTTTTCTTACCGGTATTATATTGGTTGATTGATATTAACAAAATCTCCTCGGTCTCTCTCTCCAGGATTGGGTGCCTTCATCATTTTTGGAACTCAGGTCATCTCTTTAAGAAAGAGGTATTCGGGTTCCTGTTACCATCCTCTTCAAAAATAATAGTATCTCAAGTCTATCGAATGGGATAAATTTGTTCTAGTGTATGGTTGTTGTGGGTAGAGAAGTACCACTTCCTACCCGTTTGGTTATTACTACTATTTATTTTAAGGGACTTAAAGGGGCAAATCCTTTACTAAGTCATGGTCAAATGATTTATTTTTCTCTTCTGTTATACCCGATGTACTTAAACCCAGGACACTATGATCCAGTATTAGATAGTTTTAAGTTTTTGCAACTTTGTTCTATGTCTAATCTCAGAATTATAAAATGACTTTTAAATACCTACTCTGGTTATTCGAATAACTGTGAAGTTTACTGATTGAATTATATGCTTGCGATACTTGTATACTTCCGAATTTTTCCCTTATGAAATCTTCTATTTATGCATTGTTATCATAAGAGGGAAGTTTAATCGTGAATATCATTTTAAGAACTTTAAGGAACCAAATTGTAGATGATTTATTTGTTATTATAAATTCATACCGTTCATATATAAATGAGTATAGTATTCCTATACTTTGTCTCCATACCTCTTGAAATTTCGTCACAGTCTTTGAAAATACTAAAATGCATATGACTTCAAGACAGGTGGGGATTCCCAGAAGTGTGCTTTGGGAATTTTCATGGTTAATTTTCAGTGGCTTTGTAACATAGTCTACTGTCTAGATTAAATTTGTTTACTACTACAAATGATATGCGTTTCTTAGAAACTCATACATTTATATGTTGGTCTTGTTACCACAATGGATCACAACCATAGTAGAAATACAATTATATAAATACAACACCAACTAATATCATGACTCTCTATATAACTCCTTACTGAAATATAAATACTCTATATATAGTTTTAATTTCCATTCTATATACTCAAATATTTCTATACTGGAATCTTCGATGCACTGGAAAAAATTCCTACAACTATTTCATATAACAGTAATCCAGTTTACAGTAGTGATTACTTCTAGAATTTAACCATACAAAATCCTTACAATTGTCATAACAATTAAAGTGAGACTTCTAACATCCATCCAGAATTTAAGCGTAAATGTAAAGAATCACTCAGGGATTAGATTTGTGAGGTATACTATAGTTTTATATACACTTGAACAGTTTTCACTCAGGTTATCCCATCAATTGGAATCTAATAGATACACTACATCAGTGGTTAACCATTTGACAAAGATGGAAGGCATTTCAATTCAAAATTAGAAAATGCATCACATCAGACGTATAATCATTCAGAATTAGAAAACACATAACAACATACATATATATATTAAATAGATTAAAAGTAGGTAGACATATCTGAACCAGTTCATGGGAAAACAAAGGGAACACCCACGTTCCTCCGAATTGTAGAACAAGACAACAATTACTTGTTTGATTCACCCCCTAGCTTGACCATGAATCGATGAGGGAGAACTTGAAAATCTCCTCTTCAACAATGTTTTCTTCTATCTCCAACTCTCTCCTTGCTTCACACTTAATATTCAGTGTTCATAACAACAAGTACACAATAGTTCTCTTTTCCCAACATACTAGGCATCGTCCTGCCTCCTCACATATGTTATTTATTCAACAATATTCTTGCCTAGGTCTTTTTCCCTCCCTTGGGAATTTTTGCAGCTTTCTAAATCCCTTATTTTTAGGTGCTTCCAATGGCCAAATCCCTGATTTTCCACTTGTAACAATCAACCCAGAGGTAGTTCCAACATGTTCCCCACTCATGGAGTCATGGTGAGCTGAATTTAACATGGTTGTTCCATTTGTCCTCCTACAATAAATAAAACAATATTTTGTTTACATACAAGTGTCATAGTCAAATAGTTAGTTGGGTAAAATCAGGTCTCTACCCAACAATCATAATAATTAATTAAAATTTATCAAATTCAAAATTCGGAATTGCCATAAATGGCAAAAAATTTCGAAATTCGAGTTTACTAAAAATGAAAAAAAATTCTCTAACAATTTTTGAATTTCAAAAATACTTTATTTTTGGGGATGTCACATCCTTTACCCCTTCAATAAAACACTATCCTCAGTGTTTGTTCCCTTCTTGGAACAAAATCAGATGATATTTTCGCAAATCTCCGTCCAAGTCCCAAGAGGCCTCCTCAGGGCTAAAGTGCTTCCATTGCACCTTTACCTGAGTGACGACTTTGTTCCAAATTGCTATTTCTCTCTGGTCTAGAATGCACATGGGTTCCTCCTAGAAATCGCCTTCTGGTTCCACCTGCACCAAGTTCCAATCAATCATATGAGTAGGATTGTGAACATAATTTTTCAACAAAGACACATGAAACACATTATGAATTTTTAGATTAGATGGAAGTTGAAGTTGGTATGCTATAGGTCCAATTCGAGCTAGTATCTCGAAGAGCCCACAAAACCCGGGTGCCAACTTGGCACAGATCCTGAGTTTTAGTGAACTATTTTAGGCTTTGACTTTTAAGTAAAGATGATCTCCCACTTGAAACTCCAAGTGTCTTCTCTTCTGGTCTGCATAACGTTTCTGTCTGTCCTGTTCCATTTTCAAGTTTTGTCGTACCTATCTTACCATAATTTCCATTTCTTGGAGCTTCTCTGATCCAACCATAAGTCTGTCAGTCGGGTTGTCCCAACGAATTGGAGTCATACACTTCCTTCCATACAGTATCTCGAAGGGGCTTAACTTATCCAAAGTTTGGTACCCATTGTTATATGCAAATTCTACGAAGTGTAGATAGTCTTCCCACTTACTTGGCTTTGTTCGTACATACATGTGGATAATGTCCTCCACTATTTGGTTTGTTCTTTCAGTTTGTCCATCCATTTGCGGATGACAACTCGTACTGAAATTCAAATTAGTATTTATCCCTGCAAATAATTCTTTCCAAAAGGTAGATGTAAATTTTATGTCTCTATCTGAAATCACCATTTTAGGAATACCATGCAGTTTAAAAATTTATTTCATAAAACATTCACTAATATTTATAGCTTTAAAAGTAGACTTTACAGGAATAAAGTGTGCAGACTTATCGAGTTTATCGATTACAACCATAATAAAGTCATTATGTTTCTGAGTTTTAGGAAAACCTATAATAAAGTCTAATGATATGGTCTCCCATTTCCATTATGGAACTGGTAATGGTTGTAGTAGGCCGGTTGGATGTTGGTGTTTAGCCTTAACTTGCTGACAATATTGGCACTTATTCGAGTACTCTGTTGTTTCTCCCTTCATGTTAGGCCAAAAAAATAGTTTTGTAAGTGTCGTTATCGTTTTCTGGTATGCTGGATGACCAGAATACGGTTTCTTATGCACTTCATAAAAAACTGTTATCTTTAATTCTGCCAAATCCAGTATGTAAAGTCTATTCTTAAATCATAACAATCCATCTTTATAGATACTCAAATATGGTTTGTCTGAGTTTGTTGTAGTCTTTTGTAATTCTGCCACTAACTTCGTGTAGTTTTTGTCATTAATACCTGTTGTCCTTATTCTCTGTTCCAGATCACTTTCTCCTCTACTAACATTTATTTCGAATAACCCATTGACTTTTCTTCTTAAATCATATGCTACCTTATTTTACTTACCCTTGATATGTCTTACCTCAAAGTCGAACTCGCTTAAGAAGGCTAGCCATCTTTCTTGCCTTGCATTAAGATCAAGTTGAATAAACAAATATTTCACACCACTAGTATATGTTAGTAATAGAAATTTTCTTCCCATAATGTAGTATCACCACATTTTTAAGGCATGTATTACCGTTGCTGATTCTAATTCATGAGTGACGTAGTTTCTCTCATGTTCTTTTGATTTCCAAGATTCATAACAAATCATGTGTCCTTCCTGAGTTAGGACACCACCTAGTCCTTCTTTAAGTGCATCAACATAGATGGTAAAGTCTTTATCTGGGTCTGCTACCTTCAAGATGGGTGCAGTTGTCAATAATTCTTTAAGCTTGTTAAAACTATCTTGACTCTTCTGTGACCAATTAAACTTGGTCCCTTTCTTTTGTAATGACGTGATAAGGTAGGCTATTTTAGAAAACCCCTCTATCAATCTGTGATAATATCCGGTGATTCCCATGAATGACCGGATATCCACTACATCCTTAGGTACCGACCATTCCATGATGGCTTTTATTTTCTTAGGGTTGACTGTGATGCCTTTTGCTGAAATTACATGTCCTAGGTATTGTATTTTCTTTTGATAAAAATCACACTTATCAAATTTGGCGTACAATTTGTGTTTCCTCAAAGTTTGTAGAAATATTCTTACATGTTCTTGATGTTGTTCCTCCATTTTAGAATAGATCCGAATATCGTCGATAAATACTAGTACGAACTTTTCTAAATACTGATTGAAAATATTGTTCATGAGGCACATAAACCTGGCTGGTGCATTAGTGAGTCTGAAAGCTGTGACTATGAATTCGTAGTGTCCATATCTTGTCCGAAAGGCTAGTTTGTTTATGTCCTCATCTTTTATCCTAACTCGATGATAACCGAATCGTCAAACCAACTTTGAAAAAATCTTGGCCCCACCTACTTGGTCGTACAGATCATTTATCCTAGGTAAGGG
Organism: Picea sitchensis; assembly: GCA_010110895.2. NCBI lineage: Eukaryota > Viridiplantae > Streptophyta > Pinopsida > Pinales > Pinaceae > Picea > Picea sitchensis. The sequence continues at coordinate 119,817 of SNQJ01S0011615.1, forward strand.
GTATTTGTTCTTAATAGTCATTTTGTTCAATTGTCTGTCATTGATACACAATCTTAGAGTACTATGTTTCTTTTTCACAAAGAGAACTAGTGCTCACCATGGTGAAACACTCGGTCTGATATACTCTTTGTCCAATAACTTTTGCAGCTGTATTTTTAATTCTGTCAATTCTGGTAGACTCATTCGGTAAGGTGCATTTGAGATGGGGGTTGAACTAGGTAGTAGTTCTATGGAGAAGTCTATTTCCCTTCTAGGAGGTAATTTAGGTATCTCATCAACAAATACGTCTCTAAACTCTCGTAGGATAGAAAATTCTTCCAAGTTGGGCTTATCGTAGTTTTCTAACAGATTTGTTATTTGGATGGCGTAAACTTGACAACCCTTTCTCATGCATTTCTTGAATTGCATTGTTGTGACTTGTCTAACTGATACTATTTTTGGTATATCCTAGGTTGTTCTAGTAGTTTCATAATCCTCTTTATAATTAAGTGTCTTTGTATAACAATATAGAACTACTTTGTGCTTTTCCAACCAATCCATTCCAATAATTACATCATAAGATCCTAGTGGCACAATGTTCAGATTTGTTTTTAGGTTTTTACCATCTAAACAAAATTCAAAATCAGAAATAAAGTCAACCACTTTCCTTTTAGTTCCTGTTGCTAATTGTACCATCCATAATTTTGTGTGTTTCATCCTCTTAAGTTTATTTGCCTCTACTACTCTAGGAGTGATATAACTTAACGTAGCTCTAGGATGAATTAAAAAAAAAATCGAGTGTTATTGATTTTATCTTCGATTTCTACCACAGAGGATTGGTGGTCATCTTGCCAACCATCCATGACTGCATTTATCGGATGCAAGCTTCTGCCTACATCACCCACCATTGAAGCTTCCTGTAAATTGTGGACAATAGTTCTATTTGTTGTTTTTAGACATGGACAGTTCCTCCTGAGATGAGGTTATCCACATTCCCAGCACTTCAATGGTTCATGGGAACTGTTCTTAAACTTCTTTGTTCCCAGATTTACCGGTTTATCGTTGCCTTTCGTACTTGAATTATTGGAGTGAAAATCCTTTCTAGGAAATATTTTTGTTGCATTTCGATAAGGAGCCGGCTAGTATCCCTTCTTCCGTTGGTTCATTTGATATTGTTTCTTATCCTTCCAATCTTTGGGAAATTCTGCCCACTGTTTGTACTGGTAGTATTACATTCATGCTTTCCTAAATACTTCACTCAAGGAATTGGGTTTGTCAAACTGAATTTTGTCCCTATAGGAATGTCGTAAACAACTTAGGAACCACTGGATTTTTACCTTGTCCTCCCAGATATAAGGTACGAACCTTAGTAATTCCAGGAATTTGTTTATAATATCCTCCATTTCCATCTCACCAAATCATAACTCATAAAATTATTTGGTTTTCCTTTCATAGTAGATTTCATATAGGTATTGTTTCTTGAAATATTTCTTAAAGTCAGACCACTCCATCTGTTTCTCTTTTCAGCCCTTGGCCAATTTTAGATCTTGCCACCAAATGCTGGGTTTTGCTTTCAGATTGTAAATGGCCATTCTGACCTTCATATTGCTTGAATAGTTATATCTATGAAAATATTTTTTGATGTCTAATAACCATGCCTCAACTTCGTGTCCTATTCTAGATTATTCATCAAAGGCAGCTGTTTTAATTTTCTTAAATTCTCCTTCATGGTGGTTTACTTGTTTTCTCTTTTTGTTTGTTTTTGTTTTTTCCTCAGCTCAAGGTGTACCTTCAAACGAACTGTCCCCTTTTTTTGCTTCAGGTCCAAAGTTATTGGAAGCCCTCTTTCTAACTTCTTCGTCATTATTATCATCTTTTGGGATTTTCTTTGTCACTATACTACGCAATGGGACTTCATTTATTTCTCGATGTTCCTACTAATATTTCTTCAGTTTTTCATTGTCAGCTTTGAAAACCTGCAGTTCGACGATGAGATTCCTCATTTTTTCTAGAACTTCAATAGGTGAGCTTCTGTCACTATTCTGTATTTCATTTTCAGGAAGTCTTTGTTCAGGATTTCCATCGACTCTAATTTCCCCACTAGCCTGTGTTGTCATGATTAACACAAAACATAAAAGGTTTTATGTTTGTAACAATAAAGGTTTATTAGTTTTACATAAACATAATTATATGATTAAGTAAATTATATGGCCCTATTGAAGGTCCAAGTGTTTTAAACCTGGCTCTTATACCATATGTAATATTTCCCAAATTTGCCATATAATTTTTTTTTTGCAGACATTAATTCTCAAATTAAAGATATATCTGGTTTAAATCTTACGACATGGGAAATCATATACTTCTTCCTTTCAACATTAGGGATTACCAAAATTCCTTTAATTACTGATTACTAACATACCTTATCCCTACTTAGGTCTTAAAGGGGAAGGATTTCACAAAGTCCCTAACTAGTAGATTAAATTGGATTATAAAGAATTTATAATCACTTGTATCATAGTATACACTATTACCCTCAACTCAACTTTATCCTTATCGACAATATTACTACTAAAAGTGAAAATTCATAATGGTTATATGCCACTAATTCTCATTGCGCAAGTAAGGCACATTGAAAGGAGAGTGATAATGAACAAACATCCTTAACTCTGAAGTGGCAAAATGTTTCCTTAGTTTTAGTGTGACAAGGAACTTATAGACCCATTACTATCACAACAACCATTAGTACGTGCAAGCATTATGACTTGGAAGGTGGTAGTTAAGGCTAGTTATACGTGTTTCTCACTCATATATAACTATCATCCCATGCAAACTAATTCTTGTCCCAAGGCCTTTCACTACTTAACATAGATCGATGAAACAAAATGGAACCCTAACTAAATTTAAAATTAAGAAATAAATGATAATCCAGACTATCTGTCAAATTTTATTTCCAATGGACTGAGGTGGGATTAACTTAGGTACGGTTAAGGTGGTGTAAAGAAAATATTTGTCAGAGCGTTTAAGGCTTTTTGAATGTAAGACCTCAGAAATGTCGCGAGGTTTAATGAGCCCACTAGGACTTCGCCACCTTTCCGTAACCACGGTGCGTAGGTACAGACTACCATATATCTCTAGTATTTGGTTTCTTGGAGGTTACTTCTCATTCTAAAAGTTGGTTCTGTGTATCCAGCGGTTATGCTTGAGGGTTGTCTCTGAGGGTTCCTATTCTTAGGACGACGATCCAACCTAGTGGATATGTGTTCGACAGACCCCTCCCACCGGAAACTGTCTTAAATGAGGTAAGATCCTCTGAATGATAACTCCAAGATATCTCTCGGGATTATACGGAATTTATCTATGTTTGGAATGTAAGCTTCTTAACAGAGTCTTTTGGTAAATGGTTGCTTGCAAGATTTCTGGTTATTATTATTCTCTGTGTTTGCGTGAGCTTTCCTGGTTGTCATCCATAGGGGCAAACTACACTCTTCTCCCGAATGGGTGGTTCCTCGTCATATACTGTTCCAATCTTGACCCTTCTCTATGGTTATATCCAAGGCATAGGGTGTATTCTATCGTAACACAAAGTGTTCCCTTGAACTCTCTCGGCTATGTCCTGTGCGAATGCTATTTTCATATTGAATGACTCCTCAACGTAGGGTATAACTAAGGTTAAATTATTTGGAGCCATTATCCTTTGTAATCCACCTCGGTATCCTCTAACGAGATGGAAAGGGGTGGCCTAGGTAACACAACTGATATGGTTATTTTGTAACGCATATAAATCTCATACGGGATTTCATTTTTTCCTTTTGTCATATGTGGTATATAATTATCCTTAAGTCCCAAGTTTAGTCTGAGTTTTACCCTCATCCGTAGTTCGACCGTCTTGAATGTATGACCCAAATTGTTAATATTTTTAAAGGATATTGTTTCCAGACGGGGTTTTTCCATGTTGTCCAAGAGTCTATCAGCTTTGTTGCTCCCATATGTTAAACACTATTGTACTGTGATAAATAAGGGGTGACCGCCCAGGATGCATTTTAAAAGAGTGCAATATTTGTTATAAATCATATTTAGCATGATTTTATTCACGGTTCTGAAAACAAATGGAAACTTTACTGGTTACAAACTAATGATGGGGCCTCTGTTTTAATTGCGAGGTACCCATCATGCGACTCTTCTCCCTTTCCACCTCTTTGAGTTAAACGACGTATTCATGGATACGAGGGGGAGGCTAAGTCTACTTCCAAAAATCATCATCTAATTAAAGTTTGCAGATTCACTTATGAATTGGATTCTTTTCTTACTAGTATTCTATTGGTTGATTGATATTAAAAAAATCTTCTTGGTCTCTCTCTAAAGGATTGGGCACCTTCATCATTCTTGGAAATCAATTCATCGCTTTAAGCAAGAGGTATTCGGGTTCATGTTACCACCCTCTTCAAAAAGAATAGTATCTCAAGTCTATCGAATGGGATAAATGTGTTCTAGTGTATGGTTGTTGTTGGTAGAGAAGTACCGATTCCTACCCATCTGGTTATTACTATTATTTATTTTAAGGGACTTAAAGGGGAAAACCCTTTACTGATTCATGGCCGAAATATTTATTTTTCTCTTTTGTTATACCCAATATACTTAAAACTAGGACTATGTGATCTAGTATTGGATAGGTTTAAGTTCTTGCAACTTTGTTCTATATCTAAGCTTGGAATTATAAAATGAATTTTAAATACCTACTCTTTTTACTCACATAACTGTGAAGTTTACTGAGTGAATTATTTGCTTGCGATACTTGTATAATTCTGAATTTTTCCTTTATGAAATCTTCTATTTCTGCATTGTTATCATAACAGGGAAGTTTAATCATAAATAGTGTTTTAAGAACTTTAAGGAACTAGATTGTAGATGATTTATTTGTTATTATAAATTCATACCATTCAAATACAAATTAGTATTCCTAGACTTTGTCTCCAAACCTCTTGAAATTTCGCCACAGTCTTTGAAAATACTAAAATCCATATGATTTCAAAACAGGTGGGGATTCCGAGAACTGTTCTTCGGGAATTTTCACGGTTAATTTTTAGTGGCTCTGTAACATAGTTTACTCTCCAGATTCAATTTGATTACTACCACAGATGATATATGTTGCTTATAAACTCATACATTTATACATTGGTCGCGTTACCACAATGGATCACAACCATAGTAGCAATACAAGTATATAAGTACAACACCAACTAATATCATGACTCTGTATATAACTCCTTTCTAAAATATAAATAATCTATATATAGTTTTGGTTTCCATTCTAAATACTCAAATATTTCTATATTGGAATCCTCGTTGCACTAGAAACAAATTTCTACAACTATTTCATATAGCAGTAATCCAATTTATAGTAGTGATTACTTCTAGAATTTAACCATACAAAATCCTTACAATTGTCATAACAATTAAAGGGACACTTCTAACATCCATCCAAAATTTAAGCCAAACTGTAAAGAATCACTCAGGGATTGGATTTGTGAGGTATACTACAATTTTATATACACTAAAATAGTTTTCATTCAGGTTATCCTATCAATTCGAATCTAATAGATACACTACATCAATGGTTAACCATTTGACACAGATGGAAGGAATTTCAATTCAAAATTAGCAAACACATCACATCAGATGTATAATCATTCAGAGTTAGCAAACACATCACAACAAACATATAATTATTAAACAGAGTAAAAGTAGGTACACATATTTGAACCAGTTTATGGGAAAATAAAGGGAACAACCACGTTCCTCCCAACCGTAGAATATGATAGCCAATTACTTGTCTGATTCACCCCCTAGCCTGACCATGAATCCATGATGGAAAACTTGAAAATCTCCTCTTCAACAATGTTTTCTTCTATATCCAACTCTCTCCTTGCCTCACACTTAATATTCAGTGTTGATAACAACAAGTACACATTAGTTCTCTTTTCCTAGTATACTAGGGAGCGTGCTGCCTCCTCACATATGCTATTTATAAAACAATATTCTTGCCTAGTTCTTTTTCCCTCCCTTGGGAATTTTCACATCTTTCTAAATCCCTGATTTTCAGGGGCTGCCAATGGCCAAATCCATGATTTGCGACTTGTAACAATCAACCTAAAGGTAGTTCCAACATGTTCCCCACTCATGGAGTCATGGTGATTTTAATTTAACATGGTTGTTCCATTTTTCCTCCTGCAATAAATAAAACAATATTTTGTTTACATACAAGTGTCATAGTCAAATAGTTAGTTTGGTCAAATCAGGTCTCTACCCAAAAATCATAATAATTAATTACAATTTATCAAATTCGAAATTCAGAATTGCCATAAATGGAAAAAAAAATTCAAATTCATGCATGCATGTCGTAGCTCTGCAACCTTGATCATATATTCTCCCACAAGGTGGTCATGCAAATGCACAGATATGGTGATGACATTTCCCAAATTTGGCCTCCTAAACTATCCTTCCTCCTTATTTCCATGATCTTCCATAATGAAAAATTTCTCATCCTTTGTCTTAGCCTATAGGCTGGGAATGAGATTTTAATGCATCCATACCATATCCCTTGTTCTCCTCTTCTTCCCACTAGCCAAAATACCCTTCTGACTTGTGAAACTTAATGTTTGGTGTGCCCTTGGATCCGTGATAAGACGTTGATATTTTAACCACATGCCCCCACTATGCAACATCTTATAAAAAAAATCAAACTCCACGTGGGCCAAACATGCCCCACCCAAATTCAAATCCCTATCCATTAGAGAGGAAAGACAAAATGCACTATCACAGACCCCCAAGAAATTAGGGGTTAGGCCAACGGATTTATTCGCCATTCAATAAGATTATTTATTGTTTTCATGAAGGAAATGGAAGAACTGAATAGAGATATTAGACATAGACCTCTAAATGTTTTCAATAAGAAACATCAAGCCATCTTCCTTGGGGGCGGAACCAGTAACAAAATATCTAATATATTTTTTGGAATCACCCACGATATTCATATGAGAAATTTATCTTTGTTGTGCCAATTGAACACCCTCCAAGATACAAACATTTTTAAAACACTATAATAACTAAGTTTCAAATGAGAATATGGATCCATATTGCAATTGAGAATTCCATTGTTACAAACAGAGAAAATAAATATAAAAATGAAATCCTTATTCTAGAGAGGAGTTACTATAGATATAGGGGGGACTAGGGCTCACAATAGGGATATTACCAAGCATTAAGGGTTTGTTGACCATCCAAATGATACATTACAAAGGAAAAAGGAGTTAAAGATTCCACTTGCGGGTAGAGGATAAAACATTCAAGGTGAAAAGATAAATGGCTAAGAGTGTGGCCTCTTGATGATGTAGGAAAAAGATAGTTCCATTACACATCACATTGGGGAAGCAGTTGGAAAAGAGAAACTAATTGTTGTCTTACATAGAGAAATCATAGAAGAGGTTAGATGAAGAAATATTTTCCCTAATTTAGAAGAGATGAGGGTTTTTTTGCTTAGTTTTGATTCCTATAGGGAGCTTAGAAACCACACTATTGAATTTTAGCAAGGAAGGGTTCTAGGGATTAGGCATTCGATAGGATTTGGTTCTTTATATATAGTGGAACAAAAAAGTATAGGTGGGATTGGTAAGGGAAGAAAGGAAAAGAAACTCGAAAGAAAGCACCACTTAGGAAATATTTTTAGTGTTATAATATTGGGGAAAATTATTTAAAAAACATTTGTTAAAGCCTCCTTTTTGCATGGCCAAGGTTGTGGAAAATGTCATTATAACTGAAAATTATAGGAGGTTGGATGTTCTAATGAAGGTTTTTTTTGTTATGTCAATTTCAAATAGAAATGTGAATTTCAAATAGAAAGACATATTATTGTGCAACTATTTAATATGCATTAATGTATATTATATATTTTGAAAGCACCAATGTGTATTATATAATAGAACTAGTACAATTATATATAATGATTGAACACAGATGTTTATATACTATTGTGCACCATGAAAGATTTCTAATAGTAAGGATACCAATAATAACAATGGTGAACATATATTTTAAAAGAATGAAACACCTAATAGTGCATAAATATGTATGAAACACATCATTTCCTTAAATAAATACAAGGTATCAATATGATATGATTAAGTGTTTATTTTTTCTTTTCACTCGTAAGTGTTTAATTTTTCTATCTTGCAACAAATTCCTATTTTTAATATACTAATTTCTCAGTGCTCATTAGAAAATCAAACATTTTTTACAATAATATTTATTTTTATATATTAATCAATCATTTTGGATATAATTCATGTATTAAGGTAATGTATAATTTAAATAAATATGATAGTTTATTACATCTTTGCTCATTGTAATAGTATAAATCATCTATATGTAAACCATTTACAACATCTAAGGCCTCAATGAAATAAGAAACCGATTTTGTTATATATGATTTTATTATTATGAACAAGTGTTGCATGGTAGCATAGTCCCTGTCAGGTTGGGATGGGAGTAAATGCACCCTAGTATAGACACATGGCTAGAAAATTGAAATACATGTGGTTTGCATGCAGAACATAGTATTCCCGAATTAGTTCTTCCTGAAAAATATAAAAAATTATCAACATTTGAAAGGTTGTTGGACAAAAAATTTAGCATTGCCGAATTAGTTATCTTTAAAACAAGGGTTCCTCTACACAAAATAAATTGAAATTTATGAAATTATAGGTTCCTGGATAGCATAAACTATACATACCAAAAATGTAATTTTATAAAGTATATATTTAGTTTTATACATACGAAATATGTACTTTTATAATGGATCGTGGGTTGTTGGGATCGGATCCATAGTAATTCTATACTGACATGTTGATTTCTTTATCAATCCACTTATGACCTCTTTAAATAGAAAACTGTAACCAACAACCCACGATCTATTACATATTTATGGAAATTACATGATCATTTAAAAGCATATAATAGAATAGTAATAACGTGTTTTACATTTAGTTTGCTTTAAAACTAAGGCTTTTCTTGGACAAACAATATATAGCATTGCCGAATTAATTTTCTTTGCACACGTTTTATAGATCATGCATGGAGCCCTCATTCCATACTTAGGAAATTTTTGGATCGTGGGTTCTTCGGTTGACAGGATAAAAAATGGGCCTCTGTTGTTTTGTGCCCTAGAAATAGCACTGAGAGTTCCGCGACATACAAATTGACTAGTGGACTTGCGAACTATAGAAACTTATGCCCTCATTAGATACTTAGCCATTTTTTCGATTGTGGGTTCTCTGGCTGGTGGGCTCAAAATTGGGCCTCTAATGTTCCATGCCCTACAAATAGCACCGACAGTTCCGCGATATACAAAATGAGACGCGGAGTTGTGGACTCTACAAATTTATGAGAAATTAATAATGTCTGTTACATATATGTGGAAATCACATGAACATTTAAAAGCATATAATAGAATAGTAATAATGTGTGTTACATTTAGTTTTCTTTAAAACTAAGGCTTTTCTTGGACAAAAAAAATATAGGATTGTTGAATTAGTTTTCTTTGCACACATTTTATAAAGCATGCACAGAGACCTCATTCCATTCTGAGGAAGTTTTTGGATCACGGGTTCTTGGATTGGCGAACTCAAAAATTGGCCTTTGTTGTTCTATGCCCTAAAAATAGCATCGAGAGTTCCGCGACATACAAATTGACAAGTGGAATTGCGAACTATAGAAACTTATTATAAAATAAATAATGTATGTTACATATCTTTGGAAATTACATCAACATTTAAAAGAATACAATAGAATAATAATAATGTCCGTTACATTGTTTCTTGGAGGAAAACAAAAATAAATTAGAATTCCCGAGCTAGTTTGATCGAAAGAAAAGGGTTCTGGACATAAGAGAAATCAAAATGTATCAAAGTATAGGTTCCTGGACACCCAAAATGTTAGCATACAATAGAATAGGAACAACGTCATTCAAGACACAAAAATTAGCATACAATAAAACACAAGAAATGTAGCAGATTCAAATTAGTTTTCTTTGGAACAAACAAGAAAGGTTCCTGGAAATCCAAAATTTAGTATACAATAAAGGCACTGTTGAATCGGTTTTCTTTGGAATTTATCAAAAATTAAAAATGTATGTTACATGTTTCTAGAAATTTAAATGTGTTTGTCATATAGAATGATATTGGGGCTCCCGCAAACCATAAAAATAAATAAGTACAATAATTAGGAACGTCGAAAGAAGAAGTGCACAATGGTAGAGAGGAAGACCTGAAAAGAAGAAATTGGAAATTATGAGTCTTTGGTTACAGTTTTCTATTTAAAGAGGTCATAAGTGGATTGATAAAGAAATCAACATGTCAGTATAGAATTACTATGAATCTGATGCGTCTTTGTTGTTGTCATCGATGGTCAATGGAGTCCTGTTGATCGGTTGTTTCCCTTCCTGGATGAGGTTGCCCATTCTTTGTTGGAACCATTATTCGATGTGGCTTTTTATGGGGGTTGTGTTGATTTCATCCCAGATTTCTATGTCGTAAAGTTCATTTTATAATTTCCTTAGATCCATTGAAATACTATGTAGACTCTATTCAATTTCTTCATTGTGTGCTGCATAGTCCAGTACCCAGTTCTCGTTCTCATCTAGACGATGTTCAGTTATGTCGTAAAATTTTTTGAAAGACAACCCCTTTAAAATATCAATTTGTTCCTGGAAGGCTTCTTTGGTGATTGACAAGGATTTGAGAATTAAGTTTGGATATTGAACCTCGTTGGTAGTTCCGACTAAGTCAATCTATAGAAGGCTTGTGAATAAATCTTCCTTTTCTGATATGACTTTTTTACATGATTTGACAATGAGATTCAGGTTGTCAACTTTCTTTTGCGAGCATGCTTTTACTTTTTTGGTCTGCTTTGAGGAGGGGAGTTTCTCTTGTCTTGTTTAAGTTCCGATGTATTGACGACATAGTTGGAAAAAGAGGCTAATACCTGATCACATAAATGTTGTTCATTTCTTAAATTCACCTCAAAATGTTGCAGGAAATCATTGGCCTTCTTTCTGAACAAAACTAAATTTTGCGGTGTTTCCCAGGATTCAGTAAGTGGATGCATTCTTTTGTTGATGTTATTCTCTACAAGGGCTCTAGAGCATCTAAGGAGGGTAGAGGATTCTTTCATCTTGGTTGCAATGGTAGCAGGCACAATTTTTGCCAAAGGACTAGCAAATTTCGGGGTTTCAATGAAAACCTGCTCATATTCGTTGAGGCAGTCTTTCATAGTTCCATTTTCCATCTCAATTCCTCCAATGGAACCATGAAGAATTTCACCGGTTACTTGGTGAAATGAGGAGAATTGGGATGAATTCATTTCCCTAAAGTTAATCTCTGTACAATATTTTCCTTTCTTGTTTGTTACATATTTATTTTCAATGACCATACTTTTAGATTGGCTCTCAAAAATAGCACTCTAGACTACAAAGGATTCATCTACGTCAAAAAATTCAGTCTCAAATATTTCCACCATGGACGACCCAATTTTCTGCATGTGTTCAGTTTAAATTTCAAGTTGTAGTTTTCAACTTTCAATTTCAGGTTCCTTCGCCTACCCTACATTGTTTTTTCTCTTCTTTGCCAGTGGAATTTTGTGAGAACTATCAATATTTATGCGAGGAGGGTTCTTATCTCCTCCTCCGCTTGAAGATTTCTGGGTTTCTTTCTTACTAGGGTGGACCATCGAAGCGATGATATGTGATGTCATGATCTTGCGAGTGCTGGTGGGGGACTAGTTACTCTTCTCACCAGATACTTTTCCATGTTGTCTATACAATTCAACCATGCTTTGCAATGTCCCTGCATCACAATCAATAGAAGCAGGATTTTTGTCGACATTGTTCATGTCTTGGGTCAGGTGTCTATAGATAAAAGAGGTGTTAAAGACAACAACCAATAAATGTTCTAAAAAAACTCCATTAGGGTTGAACCCTTTTAGCCTTTTAGCATACATTAGGTTCAATTTCTTGAAATCGGAGGAAAACTTGTCAATATTGTTGATGTTTCTGCACACGAAGTCTCCGACTTTCCAACGAAGAGGAAGGAATTGTTTTTTTTTCTTGTCATGGAAAAATTGAAACTAGTGGTTGTATTGCCTTGTTATTTCTGCAACAAACATCTTGTCCGTGATGTGGCATGGAAGGAAGGAAGGATTTTCCTTAGAGACAAATACCATGAGGACACTATGATTTTCCTCTTGCTTAGGTGTGCCTTGCCTACTCAAAAACTTGGTTGCATGGCCAAACATCCGCAGAGCATCCTTGCCTAACAATAAATGTTTTAAAACTGAGACAAAGCCATTAAAAACTTTATAAAAACGATGGGAGGCCTTGTGCCTCCACATGGCCTCATACCAAAATGTTACGGGGTTGAATCCACAGTTTATTTTATCGGAAAGAGAAATTTTTGGAAAACGACAACAATGCACAATTGCGAAAATTAAGTAGTATGACATATAAAATTTATTTGATTCTTTGAATCGTGACAACTGGGAACATAGCTCAATGGAAATTAGGTTCCCCCAATCGAGATATATTGTTCCTTGACTGCAAAATACAAAATGTAAATAATTATATGGGAAATGCTTGTCATGGATGCCTGTCCCATTATTCTTGTAAATAGCCAAGCAATTTCCCAGAATGGATTTCTAAAGGAACTTACCTGCAACCTTGTGATATCTTTAGGAACTGTTGTCGGGTCTTCAAGGAAATCGGCTAAGATGTCCATCCCGCTGTCATTTTTTTCTAGAAACTGCTTGTAGTCTTGTCCTTTGAATGTCAATGTTGGCTTCAACAATTTTAACATCTCGTGAAAGACCTGAGGTGACAAAGAAACAAGAGAATGGTCACGCAGTTGAATAATTCTTTGGCCTGGAATATATTTTTAGGTGCACCAAGAGACCACCTCCTTACAGTAAAAAACCTCGGGGATGTAGCCTGCACGAGCGATTCTATAGGTCCAAATCACTTCGTCTTGGGCATAATGGTATATATAGTAAAAGTATACCCTGGACCACTGGAAGTTCTGGTCCTCATGTGCGAAAATATTTACTATATCTCCACAAACATGTTGTCGACCTGCTGCGATAAGTCTACAAGAACAATTGTTTTCTCCAGACGATGAATGAAATGAAAAGTTGGAAGGGATAATATAAGCCTGCAAATTTTGGTCCAAAGCATGTGAATGAGAGATGTCCTCGAGACTTTCTTTGATTAATGACAATTTGGACGGTTGTTGCATGATGCATTGTTAACATTAAAAACTACTAATTTCACACGTAGAAAATGCGAACATGGCGGATATTGCAATCATCGATTAAGCATTGTAGATTTCTTGAGTGGCCCAATACGACGACACGTGTTCGAGATGAAAAATAGGAAGGGACAAAATAACTCTCCACACATATTGGTTTAATGCGTAATAATGGGAGATCTCCTCGAGCATTTCTAACATTAATGACAATTTTTACGGTTCCTACATGGTCACCTATTAGCATGAAAGATTTCTAATTGCATAGTAAGAAATTACAGAGGTCGCGGGCATGGGAAAAAAACACCTACAAAATAGGGTTGCAAGGTACAACCATTGAAGGTGAGGGCATGAGGGTCAAATTGTATGTATCATAACTTTTTGAGTGTAGTGCAGGTAATAGAGAAGAGGGTTTGGTAGGATAGTCGGAAGGACATGAATTTAGTGGGGATGGAAGGAAACGAGAGATAGTTTGAAACATTTGAGAGCCGTGGTAGAGTGAAGAGCAGACGATGTCAGAATGCAGTAGTCAATTTGTATATTGTGTAGAGTGTGATGCCACCTGTTTCATACCTCTGTGTCCATTTTTCACTACTAAGAGATAATTTAGTATTGAAAATAATTTTTTAGACACTGGTAGATACTTCATAGATATTAGCATCCGTAAACAATGAAAATCTGCACCCCGACAGCCTTGCATTCCTTGGGTCATTTTGTATATCACAGAACTAGAGGTGTTGTTAGGAGGACACATAACAATAGAAGTGTCGTCTTGAGTCAGCCAGTCCGTAGGCCTGCTCGCCAATTTCTATATCGTAGAAGTCTGGGTGCTATTTTTAAGACACACAACAATGGAGGCCCAATTTTGAGCCCGCCCGACCGAGAACCCGTCATCGAAAATGTCACTAGGTATGGAATGAAAAATCCATACATGCTCTATAATATATCATGTCCATACTTTATTGTCCCATAATACACAGGAAGAAAAAAGGGAAAAAGGATGAAGTAGTTAGCAATGGAATTGTAGATCACGGAAATTTTTAGTGGAAGATGTATATAACGAAACAAAAAGGAACAGAGTTCAATTGCACCAACTTGGCGACTGCAGGTATAAAATTCACTAAGTATGAAAAGGAACCTCCGGCGGTCCAATTCTCCATGTGAGGATATAGATGGAGATAAAATTGGGGCCAACCTGACAACCATGGACATAAAATTGGCAAATTCTGGAAAGCAACAACAGTCGGTCAGATTCGTCGTGTGATTATATAGATGGAGATGAAGATATGTCAACCCTCCAACGTTGGGGTTGCACATTTTGTGAACCTGACAACATGAGGATCCAAAACAGGCTGCAAAGGTGTCTGCAAAAGACGCGAGGCCTCGATGTTCTAATTGTATCGCTCTGAACATTTGAATGCATAATATGTAACACGGAAGAGAGGACGATGTCGGAATCTGGTATTCAATTTGTATTCAATAGTCTAGTTATATAGTTAGTTGCGTTTCTATGATAGCGGGTTCCAACGTTGGCATGTTGACATATCTTCATCTCCATCTATATCCTCACATGGCGAATTGGACCGCCTACTGTTTCTTTTCATACTTTGTAAATTTTATGCCCGCGGTTGTCTAGTTGGCGCAATTCAACTCTTCTACTTCTTGTTCTGTCATCTACATGTACCACTCAAAATTTCCATGATCGACAATTCCACTGTGAACTTCTCCGTCCTTTTTCCCTTATTTTCTTCCTGTGTATTATGGGACTATAAAATATGGACATCATATTTTATAGAGCATGTAGGGATTATGCACTCCATATGTAGTGACATTTTGGATATTAGGTTCACGGGCTGGCAGCCTCAAAATTGGGCCTCCATTGTTTTGTTCCCTACAAATAGCACCCTGAATTCTGTGATATACAAATTTGACAAGCGAACATGTGGACTAGAGGACTCACGATTGCACTTTTATTGTTCCATGTCATCCAAACAATGCTCCCAGTTTCACGATATAGAAATTGACACATGGAATGCAGGGTTGGAGGGGTGGATATTGCCATTTTTACGGATGCTAGTCCATATGAAGTATCCAACAGTATCTAAAAAATTATTTTGAATACTAAATTAGCTCTTAGTAGTGACAACTAGACACAAAGGTATGCAACAATTGGGATTGCAAAAATTTTGAGTGGAAGATGTATATAATAGAACAAAAAGGAAAAAAATTCTATTGCGCCAACTCTGAAACCGTGGGCATAAAATTCACTAAGTATGAAAAGGAACAACGGGTCGTCCAATTCGCCATGCAAGGATATAGATGGACATGAAATTGGCGCCAACACGACAACTGTAGACATAAAATTTGCCAAGTATGGAAAGCAACAATGGTCGGTCGGATTCGTCGTGTGATTATATAGATGAAGATAAAGATATGTGAACCCACCAATGTTGGGGTTGCACATTTGTGAACCCAGTAATAGAAGGATCCAAATTAGGATTCGAAGGTGTCTGCAGAAGACGCGAGGCCCCGACGTTCTAATCGTATCTCTTCCAATATTTGAATGCCTAATCTGTAACACGGAAGAGCGGATGATGTCGGAATCCGGTAGTCAATTTGTATATTGTGACATTTTGTATCCTGGGTTGTGGGGCGGGCAAGCTCAAAATTGGGCCTCCATTGTTCCATCCCCTACAAATAGCACCCAAAATTCTGCAATATACAAATTAACAAGAGGACCTGCGGACTAGTAGACTCAACATTGAACTTCTATTGTTTCGTGTCCTCCAAACAACGCTCCTAGTTTCGCGATATAGAAATTGACACATAGAATGCAGGGCTGGTGGGGTGGACATTCCCATTGTTTACGAATGCTAATCCCTATGAAGTATCTAACAATATCTAAAAAATTATTTTGAATACTAAATTATCTCTTAGTAGTGACAGCTGGACATAGAGGTACGAAACAGTTGGGATTGCACAACTTTTGAGTGAAAGAGGTATATAATGGAACAAAAAGGAACAAAGTTCAATTGCACTGACCCGACAATTGCAGGCATAATGGGCGGTCCAATTCACCATGGGCGGTCCAATTCACCATGTCAGGATATAGATGGAGATGAAATTGACGCCAACCCGACAACCGTGGACATAAAATTGGCCAAGTATGGAAAGAAAGAATGGTTGGTTGGATTCGTCGTGTGATTATATAGATGGAGATAAATATATGTCAACCCGCCAACGGTGGGGTTGCACATTTCGTGAACCCGACAACAAGATGATCCACAATAGGCTGCGAAGGTGTCTATAGAAGACACGAGGCCCCGACATTCTAATTGTATCTCTCTGAACATTTGAATGCGTAATCTGTAACATGGAAGAGCAGAGGATGTCGAAATCTGGTAGTCAATTTGTATATTTCGGAGTGTGCAATCCCAATTGTTTCGTACCTTTGTTTCTAGTTGTCACTACTAAGAGATAATTTAGTATTCAAAATAATTTTTTAGATACTCTTAGATACTTCATAAGGATTAGCATCCATAAAGAATGGAAATCTCCACACCGCCATCCCTGCATTTCGTGTGTCAATTTCTATATCGCAAAGCTAAGAGAACTTTTTGGAGGACACAGAACAATATAAGTGCAATGTTGAGTCTACCAGTCCACAAGTCGGCTTGTCAATTTGTATATCATGGAATTCTGGGTTCTATTTGTAGGGCACGGAACAATGGAGGCTCAATTTTGAGCCCGCTCGCTTGAGAATTCGCTATCCAAAATTTCACTAGGTATGGAATGATGAATCCGTACATGCTCTATAAAATATCATGTCCATATTTTATAGTCCCATAACACACCAGAATAAAATAAGGGAAAAAGGACAGAGAATTTCGCAGTGGAATTGTAGATCACGAAAATTTTGAGTGGTAGACGTAGATGACGAAACAAGAAGCAACATAGTTGAATTCTGCCAACTCAGCAAGGGCGGGCATAAAATTCACTAAGTATGAAAATGAACAGCGACCGGTCCAATTCGCCATGCAAGGATATAGATGGAGATGAAGATATGTCAACACACCAACGTTGGAACCCACGATCATAGAAATGTGACTAAGTATATAATTAAAAATCGATAATACACAGGAAGAAGACAAGGGAAAAGTATCTCGCCGAAGAACATCTAATCTTTGATTATTAATGCAAATGCTTTCAAACCCTTGCTGATTTCTCACCAGTTAATGTATAAATTGAATATCACAGAAGTATCTTTCGTGCCACTATCTCCACTTGTCACTAGTAATAGCATTGTTCATGTATATCAGGAAGGACGCGAAGTTGTCGGGGATGGAAAGAAGCAACAAATACTTTGAAAGAAGTTAATGTATATGTGAATTGTAGATCACAGATGTCTTGAGTGAAAGATGTATATACCAGAATGATAAGCAGCTGGGTTCGCAAGCGACAGCCATAAAATTGGCTATGGAAAGGAATAGTATTCATACTAATATATATTAATGGATTGTTTCTTTTTCAAATGCAAATGATCTCCCAATTTGCAAGATGCTCTTCGGTTCGCAAATTTCATTGAAAGCACGAAAATTTTGACTACAAGATGTACATAGCGCAACAAGAAACATGAATTTTCATTGTGATCTCAATGAGATAAACTCCTTATCATATGTTCATCTTGTATTGCTTGTAATGACATGAACAAACGTCAGCTCTCCATAAACATCAATATCTAAATTAAATTAAATGCAATCAATATTTGGTATGCCTTAAGTAATTAAAGCATAAATTGCAAACTATGGAAGTTCTTTGGTTGCAAGATGTATATGACGGAGTAAGGAACATAGTTGTTTAATACTGCAAACCCAAACATAATTTCCTAATTTTTTTGTATTTATTCCAATAGTACTGATATTAGTATATATGAACAGATATTATCAAATAGAAGAAGCTACAATATATCCAACATATTGAACATGAACATTGCATCAACAGTTGAGTCGCTTATGAAAAATTAACTTAAATGTAAAATGTAAAGAAAGAACTGACCAATATTTATTTAGATTGAAGTAGTGGGCAGCAGAAAGTAAAGCTTCTCGTTCATGTTTAATGACACAGGGGAAGAAGGTACAAAATATAATTAAAACAAATACTAGAAATTGGAAAATACTGAAATATGTACATTGATGAAGCTTCTTGACAGTTTTCTTGACGTTCAAACTCTTAATTCGTTAAAAATGAGTTGAATATCAATTTTGGGTTTTGTACTTAATCGGTGCTGGCAACTGCATCTATCCCATTTTTTTGAATACCTTGTCTCTTCCGCCTGCTTGCAATGGCTTCTTATTCAACATTCCATTGTTTTCCAAATATTAATTTCCCTCTAGCGTCGAAAATTTGGGGTTTAAGGAGCTTTCCTTCCAATGTTCCTCACCCTCGAGATCCGAGACAACTTAGAAATGCGATTCAGATTGATTTCAAAGTGGACGGGGTCGTTTTATGTCACAACAGCTATCGCAGGGGAAAAAAATTCAAGTACATAGTGAATGGTATTCTCCCTGTATTCGATCATCTATTTGGTTGAAAATCATTCGTGAGGATTTGTATGTTGAACTTATTTTCTTTATTACAGTAAATTAGAAGAAACACTCAACCCATATGAAAAATGAAAATTTGTTGAGGTACATAACTTCTTTGGGCAAGAGAGGTGTGGCAAGTGCATCAAATGCTGTAGAATGCACCAGCATAGGTCTGGCAAGTGTATCAAATGTTGCAGATGGAATCAGAATATATCTTTCCTCATAGTGGTGGAGGTGACGCCAAATATGTAGAGTCTGCAACTAAATCCAGAGGAAACTGAACAAACTTTGACAAAGAACATGGCTTTCTGTCAAGTCCGTTACCAGACCCACATGTAGCTCATCAAACTTTGAAATAGAAAATTTGGCAGTGATAATATGTCATTTTATCCACCCATACAGTTTATGTTACCCGTCTCTGGTTACATTCATAAATGGAGCAATATTTCGTGTCATTTACGAACATGACAGGCCATTTTACAAGCCACTGTAAATTCTTCTGGGATCTGTACAATTCGATACACTTGACAAATCTGTGTTGGTGGAAGAATCTATATACTCAAATGAAGAACCATTTTGCACGTAACCTCAAAATCCATTACAATTCCCAACAAGAAAACAAAGAAGTTCAACAAACAAATCTTCAGGTAGCCTTTTCAACCAACCAAAGCATTGAAAACAGGGAGAACACCAACTAGAACATACCTGCTCTTTTTTTTTCATTCTCTCTGAGTTTCTCTTGTATAACAGAGTTTTTTTTACTAAAATCTAACGTCACATAAAACCAGTCTCTCTTCTTTCATCTTCCCCTCAATCGCATATATAAGTTGTCTTAGATGTCCATGACCAGGAACATTAGAACGAAGGCACCCTAAAGGAAAACTCTTTGATGATAGAGAGAAATTGCAATAAGTATTTAAAAACTACACTGGATGATCTTCCGTAGATTTTGTGTTGATTTGTTTTAATGATAGATGTTTTCGATATTTTTCCTTATTAATGCCAATCTTTTTGAATATGTATGTTGAACAGTGACTAGCAGCACATATTAAAATTCTCATATCCGAGCAGATTCTCAAATCTCGCATCTAAGATATGCACAATATTAAAGTGGGACATGACATCAAGGCCTTTGTGGGTGACACGTTTGTGAACTATGCTGAAGCTTTTAAGAAAACAAAAAACTGCACAAGCAATATATATATATATATATATATATATATATATTCACAAATTCAAAATGGAGGCAAAAAGAAATTACGAGATCCCATAATATCCGTCTGCCTATTCATTTTAATGGGAGATGTACTCGATCTTTCTAGTTATTGAAGCCCATCTTTTTGAACCTGTCTGGTCGGTTCTGACTTTTGAAAGCATATTTAATGTGTATTGGGAAGTGGTGAAGGTAGCGGGGATGGATACCTATGTAACATACGGTACTACTTTTTTTATGTTTTTTTCTCTACGAGCATATGTAAATCGTACGTAAAGATAAGTAATTCGAGAATGCTAATTTTTTTGGATATGAGCCCTTGAAATTCAAATAGTCTGCAAGTCTGATTGTCAATTTGTATATCGTGTAACTCTCCATGCTATTTCTAGGACACAGAACAACAGAAGTCGAATTTAGAGCCCGCCACCCTGAGAACCCGTGAGCCACAAAATGCTTACTATTTTTTTTGTGTGTTTTTTTCCACCAGCGTATGTAAAACGTATGTAAACTAAAATATTTTGGGAATGATATATTTTTTGGACACAAGGCCCTTAAAATTTAAATAGTCTGCAAGTCCAATTGTCAATTTGTATATCGTGGAACTCTCCGATTGTCAATTTTCAGCTAGCTACCCTGAGATCCCACGATGAAAAAACTGGAAAAGTATGGAATGAGGACTTTGTGCATGCTTTATATATCTACTTTATAAAATCACATATTTCCTATGTTTAATTTATGTTGTCGAGGAAACCTTCAATTTCATAAATTTCAATCTCTTCTATCTAGGATCCCCTCTTTTAAAGAAAAATAATCCAGGAATGCTAATGTATACATCGAGCATGACCTTGTGGAATTCTCCGTGCTATTTGCAAGGCACGAAACAAAAAAAGACCAATTTTTAGTCCACCACCCCGAGAACCCGTGATCATTAATTTATGCTATCAAGGAAACCTATACTTTCATAAATTGCATTCTCTTATGTCCAAGAGTCCTTCTTTTCAAGAAAACTAATTCGATAAAGCTAATGTATACACCGAACATGACCTGCCATAGTTCGATAGAACCTATCCGTGAAGCCGCATCCATAAAACTGACTAAGTATGCAATCGAACGACGGTCAGTCAGAATGACTACAGAAATGTGAGAAACTATAGAGTTAAAAACATAGTTTACAAGAGGAAAATAAAAGGGAGAGAACAACTATATCTCCCACACAGCAAAATGCACTCTCATAACTATGAAACCATAGCAACACAAAATCCATGGAAAAAGCATCAGCAGCTATGAAATATACTTTGAGGCTGACAAACTCTATTT
>SNQJ01S0011615.1:143037-160523 GCA_010110895.2 Picea sitchensis
TATTAGATTTCTTTTATCTATTGTTGTTGCTTTTTATCTTGAAGTGGAATAGATGGATGTGAAGACAACATTTCTATATGTGGATCTGAAAGAAGAAATCAACATGAAGCAACCAAAAGTCTTTGTAGTGAAGGGAAATAAAGAGCTATTTTGTAAGTTAAAGAAGTCAGTATATGGTCTAAATCAATCACCTAGGATGTGGTACCAAAAGTTTCACACATACATCCTTGGATTGGTATTCGTTAGAAGTAGGGATGATCAATGTGTATATTCCAAGCAGGTTGGTAATCATTTCATTTATGTAGTGTTGTATGTTGATGACATGATGCTGGTA
Organism: Picea sitchensis; assembly: GCA_010110895.2. Lineage (NCBI taxonomy): Eukaryota > Viridiplantae > Streptophyta > Pinopsida > Pinales > Pinaceae > Picea > Picea sitchensis. The sequence goes on from SNQJ01S0011615.1 coordinate 143,372, forward strand.
GGAAATAACATGGATGTTATCAAGGAGGTAAAATCACAGCTATCCTCCAAATTTGACATGAAGGATCTCGGTGCTACTAACTTTATGTCAATGGATATTAAAATAGATCGTGCAAACAAGAAAATCTGATTGAATCAGAGAAAATATGTTGAGACGATATTGCAGAGGTTTAATATGCATGGAAGTAAACCGAACAAGGTTCTTATTCCTACAAGTGTAAATTTAACTGCAGATCAATGTCCCAAGACACAGGAAGAAGAAGAGGATATGTCCCATGTTCTCTATTCCATTGTAGTTGGTAGTTTGATGTATGCAATGGTCTATACTAGACCAACCATTTCACATGCAATGGGAGTTTTGAGAAGGTATATGTCAAAACTAGGGAAGGAGCATTGGACAATAGTAAAGAGGGTCTTCAGGTATCTTTGTTGCACTACCAGTTATGGATTGTGCTACCAAGGAAGACCAGGATTGGAAAGAGTGGTGGACATACATGGATTTTTTGATGCAGACTGGGGTGGAGATATGGATCACAAAAGATCTACAAGTGGGTATGTGTTTAACCTATTTGGAGGAGCAATGAGTTGGATGAGAAAAATACAGTCTGTAGTGGCACTCTCAACTATAGAGGTTGAATGCATGGAAACCGCTCATAAAAGAAAGGAAGCAATATTGTTACAGAGATTGTGTTGAGGTATTGGGTTGGTAAAATAAGCATTGAGATTAGATTGTGACAGTTAGAGTGCAATCTTCCTAGCAAAGAACCCAACTTATCATTCGAAGACAAATCATATTGGTGTTCAGTATCACTTTGTGAGAGACATAGTTGAAGAAAATAAGGTGTTGTTGGAAAAGGTTGACACTTTGAAGAATGTTGCAGATTCACTGATAAATTCTGTGAGCAAAAAAAATTTCTCTTGGTGTAGAGTAACAATGGGAATTGTTTCCCTGATGGTTGACTATATAATTTTGTGGATCCCTGGATGCAAAGAAAACAACAAGTGGGAGAATGTTGGGTATGTGTTATATTCTTTTCATGTGCGTGTGTGTGTGGGCACATTAGATTCGACAAGTGCATTTGACGATCCCAAATTCCTTCACTCTTTGTGTAGTTTACGTTGGGCTCTTCTTAGGGGGTCCTAGGGGGGGAAAGTATGCCTCGGCTGGTTACGTGCAACACCCTAAAATTTTATTTTGGGCATTTTTTTCTATTTTAGCTGATTTTTCTATTTTTAGTGGTTTTCTAAATTAATCTTGGATTAAGGGATTATGGTTTTGGTATCTACGGAATACCTAAAAACATTGTATATATTGTATGGTGAATGGTGAAATAAATACAATGAAGAGTTGAAAGGTTTTCTCTCAATTAAGGATTTTCGGTGTAGATCTCTATGTACTATGTGTACGAGCCATTGATTAATTTCTATTTTTCTTAAGAATCTATATGCATTTCTTTACTTCACAGGTTTAAAACTTAGACAATTTTCACTCAAAATTTATGAGACCTGCAATTTGCGTTCAGGTCCTCACGTCTCCTTGGGAACTATTGTCACCCCATCTGAAAGCCCATGTATCTGCTTTCCATATTTGTCCATTTCTTGGAATCTCTTTTGCGCATCAAATTCCATACTTACCTGAATTTTTCACTTGCGGGTTCTCAAACAGGCGGACTACACTTCCAGTGTTCCTTGACCTGCAATCATCCCCCTGGATTTCGCGATATAGAAATTGACTTCTGGACTCCTACATGAGCCCCTCTTCCATGTTACACAGTTTGCACTCAAAAGTTTCGATACATACAATTTGACCGTCGAGGCCTCACGTATCCTCGGGAACCCTTGTCACCCTATTTTGAATCTTGTCTAACCGCTTTTCACACTTGGCCATTTCCAATTCCTAATCGTTGTTTCCTGTGCTTGCCACCTTCTTACTTCTTTCCAAGTATATGCAATAAGTATGCAACTTCTCCATAAACATGCAAAAAATATTTCCCAGGAAATGGAATATATATTACATATTTGAATATATTAGCCCTTCTTTTCCTTCTTCTACAATTAACCGAATTCTCATTTCTCTTTCTCTTGTACTTTCTCTTTCTCATTACTTAGTAGTTTTTTTCGAAAATGTCTACCTACGCAGGTTGTCGGAATGATGGGTTCATATTTTCACTCGTTCTTTTATATCGTGACTCTAATCGACTGCTTCCCCATTCCATAGCTAGCCACTTATCAGACCACAGATTCTCGGGTAGGCTGAATCTAGATTTCACTTCCATTGTTCCATGACCTGCAAACAACACCTTGACTTTCACATCATACCCTGTTTCATGTTACACAGTTTGCACTCAAAAGTTCCAATACCTACAATTTGATCATTGGGTTCTCACGTCTCCTGTGAAACTATTGTCACCCCATTTTGAAGCCCGTCTGTCCTCTGTCCATACTTCGCCATTTATTCGAATATATTTCTTGGATCGTTGGGTTGGAGGGTTCACAAAATATCCAATTACTAATCGTTGTTTCCTGTTCCTACCACCTTCGCACTTCCTTCCAAGTATGCAATAACTGAGTTTTAATGCTAACAACTCACCATGCCTCAAGGAGACTGTCATAATAACTATTCCTACACAACTTTTCTAGAAACATGCAAAAAATATCCTTAGGCAATGGGATATCCATTGCAAATATAAATATATTAGCGAAAATGAATTCCACCGACCATTTCCCTATTCCATACTTACCCATTTTTTTGCTTACGGGTTCCCGGACAGGCGGGTTCAAGATTTACCTTGCATTGTTCTGCGACATGCAAATAGCACCCTAAATTCCACAATATACATGTAGAAAACATCTTTCTAGGTAATGGGATATCTATTACAAATTTCAATATATTTGCAAAAACGAGTCCCACCGACCGTTTCCCTATTCCACAATTAGCCACTTTTTCAATTGCGGATTCCCAGATAGGCGGGCTCAATATTTCCCTTCCATTGTTCCATGAGCTGCAAAGAACACCCAAAATTCTGCAAATATACAAACTAGTCACTCGACTACCCCATCATGCATTTTTTCCTTTTACGCCTTTTGCAGTCAAAATTTTCGAGACTTACAATTTCACCATTAGGCCCTCACCTCTCCTGGGAATCCCCTGTAACCCTATTTTGAAACTCGTCCGACTACTTTTCATACTTGGTCATTCCTTACTTACTCTTCCCCATCCCTGTCACCTTCACACTTGTTTATAATAAAAAAATTGTTTATACAAACATTAATATATATATATATATATATATTATAAAGACATATAATTTGACCGTCGGGTGCTCACCTCTCCTCCATATCCCTTGCAACCCTATTTTCAATCCCATCCATCTGTTGTTCATACTTATGTATATATAAAAGAGTCTTATTAGTCCCTACCGTGGGACTATAGCAATGAGTTTTCTTTTAATGTGATATTAATTTGTTTTTTACCATAAATTTGTGTATGTAATGTAATGTTTAACATAGGAAAACAAATATATATTTTTGGATATAATAAAAATATTTGTGTTTCTCATTTCTAATTTGTTGATAGAATTGATGTGTTATTGCTCCCTTCACATCTTTCAATATGTAGAATTAATTACATAATCAATGAATTTCACCAATCACCACATCTAAACATAAAAAGTTGTACTATGTATTTATTATTATGCATTATTATATTTATATTATATTTATTTTCTAATATATTATTTATTATTATATTTATTATCTAATATATTATTTAAATTATATTTATTATGTAATATAATAAATATTATATAAACATATATATTATTAAATTTGAAAGGTTTATTTTCAAAAAGAAAAATTGAATATTTTTAAAATGCCTACAATTTGCATTTGGCTAATACAACAATTGGAAGGAAATTTAGGCTAATCCCAAAACTATACAACATCCACATTGAAGTAAAAATGTGGTTAGAGATCTTGGCCAATATGGCATATGACAAATCTATAAACTAAGTGTCATGGAACAACACATCTTCCTCCATTTCCTTGCATTTGGCTAGCTTAACTTAATTGGAAGGAAATTTAGGCTAATCCCAAAACTATACGACATCCACATGAAAGTAAAAATGTAGTCAGAGATCCTGGCCAATATGGCATATGACAAATCTATAAACTAAGTGTCATGGAACAACACATCTTCCTCCATTCCTTCCGAGTCTAAGTCGAATTCTTTGAATTCCAATCTTTCTAAAGGTATAGCTATGAGTGTTAATTTTTTTCATTTAAAATCTTTACGAATTGATTTCTTTTAAGACTATGAAACTAGCCCCTTGTTAACATATTGTTCATGTGTCACAACAATCATTATCATGAATAATTATAGAGTTCCAGTTATCATCTCCATTTCTAAATCTATTTGGCAGGGACTAAGCTATCATGCAGCCCTTGTTTATAATAAAAAATATTGCTTATAAAAACAATATATATATATATATATAGAAGGTATTATTTCTAAGTATGCAATTAAAAAAATTTAATGCTAAACCAAGATTTGAGGAGATCTCTCATTAATATGCATTAAACCAAGATTTTTGGAGGGTTATACTATCCCTTCTGAGTGTTAATTTCAAACATCATGGAATGTCGGTCACGTGTTGTCAGGTTTTCTCATTCACAAAATATTCAATCCTTAATTCTAAAAATTATTTTGATCGACCGTTTCCCTATTCTATACTTAGCGACTTTCTTGGAATTCTGCAAATATACAAACCGACCGCTGAACTTCCCCATCATGCCCTCTTCCGTTTTACACATTTTGGAGTAAAAAATTCTAAGACATAAAATTTGACCGTGGGGAACTTACCTCTCCTAAGTATCTCCCGTAACCTTATTTTGAAGCCCGTCCGATTGCTTTTGATACTTGGCCATTCCTTACTTTCTCTTCCCCATTTCTGTCACCTTCGCACTTGTTTATAATAAAAAAATGTTTATAAAAACATATATATATATATATATATATATATAGAGAGAGAGAGAGAGAGAGAGAGAGAGTCTTATTTCTAAATATGCAATTAGTAAGCTTTAATGCTAACAACTCATCATGCAGGAACCATATAGATTATCATTAATGAGTTAAACGCTCAAGGAGATATCCCATTAATACACATTAAACCAAGATTTGCGGAGGGTTATATTATCCCCTTCAACTGTTCATTTCAACCATAGTCTGGAGAAAATGGATGTTCTCATAAACTTATGGCACCATCTCAACAATAGTTCTATGGAGGTACAGTGAACATCTTCGAGTGAGAGGACCAGAACTTCTAGTGGTCCAGGGAATATTCTTACTATTCATCCCCTTCCACCCATAATGAAATAATTTGGACCTTTGAAATTGCTCGTGCAGGTTGTTTCCCTAAAGTTTTTTACTGTAAGGAGTTGGTCTCTTGGTGAGTCGATAAATATATTTCAGGCCAAAATATTATTCCACTGTGGGACCACTCTTCTGTTTCTTTGTCACCTTAGGTCTTTCACCACATGTTAAGATTGTTGGAGCCAACATTAACGTTCAGAGGAGAAGACTCCAAGAGGTTCCTAAGAAATAATATTAACATGTTCGACCTCTTGCCCGAGTTCCTAGAAGACTCGATGGCAGTTCCTAAAGATATCACAAGCTTGCAGGTTAGTTCATTTAGAAATCCATTCCGTGAAATTTCCTGGTTGTTTACAAGAATAACGAGAAAGGAATCCAAACCAACTATTTCCAGATGTGGTTATTTATATTTTTTATTTAACATTAAAGGAAGAAGCCATTTTTTATTGGGGGAAGCTGACGTCCCATGAAATCTATTCCCAATTCTCAAGCTTAAAAAAGGAGAAGAAATTTTATATGTCATCCTACTTGGTTTTTGCGATAGCACATTGCTATTAGTTTCCAAAACTGTCTCTGTCCAAGAACGTAAACTTAGAATTCGACCTAGTAACCTTCTAGTACCAGGGCTTGTGGAAGCACAAGGACTCCGACTGTTTTTATCAGGTTTTTAATGACTTTGTCTATGTTTTCAAAGTTTTATTGTTAGGAGAAGAAGCTCCTGACATATCTGACCAGGAAACCAAGTTTTTGGAAATGAAGGGGGCACTTTAACAAATGGATAATTACAGTGTTATAAGGATTTTTGGATCCAAGGAAAAACCTACTCTCCTTCCATGTCACATTACGAGCATAATGTTTTTTACATAAATAGCAAGGAAATACAACTATTGGTTGCATCTATTCCATGAGAAGAGAAAAAACAGTTCATTCCTCTTCCTTGGAAAGTTGGGGACTTCGTGTTGAGGAACGTTAGCAAAATTGACGAATTCGAAGCCCATTTCAACAACTTGAACCTAAGATATGTTGAAATCCTAAGAGGGTTCGACCCTAATAAAACAAATTTAGAACATTTGGTTACACTTGGCCTCGACAATTATTTTTTCTAGAAACACCTGAGTGAAAATAGAGACAATGGCGACAATGCTCCTTCTTTTGATGTCGACGACCTAGAAACACTGCAAATCACCACTGAATTGTACAAGCAATAGGGAAAAGGCCTCTCTCAGAAGAGTTTTCAATTGACGGATAACACTACCAAAAGTACGACATCCTAGAGAATCTCTCGAGAAGCCCATCACAACAAGAAAGAAACTCAGAATTCTTCAAACAGAGGAGGAGATAACAACCCCCCTCACCCTAAAATTGATATTTCTCACAAGCTTCAGGTGGAGAAGAAGAGAAAAAAAATTGTAGGGCTAGCAGAAGAGCCTGAAATTGAGTGTGAGAACATGGAACATGAAACTCACCTAGATAGTGTATTATGCAACCTTGATCAACCTAGAGATGTGATCCAACATATATTCGTCCAACAGACATAGCTGATACCGAATTTTTTTACGAAGATGAATCCTTCGTGTTCCAGAGCGTTTTTTTTTTACAGCGAGTCTAAAAAATTAATTATTGAAAAGAGATAGTAAAAAATAAGAAAGTAAAATCTCATTCAGAGGTTAATGTTGTGAACATGCAACCATCCCAAATCTCTCAACTTCACAGAGCAACCGAAGATTCTCTTGATGATAACATTGGAGGCATTGAGTCCGAGAATGCCAGACTGGAGGACTGAGTCAAGGAATTGGATGAAGCTTTGATTACTATGCCATTGCTTTCCATTCCTTTAGCAATAGCCATGCTTTCCACCTCTGCAGCCAAGTTAAAAGGATCCTCTAGCCTCCTTGCATCATGTAGAGGATATGTGGAGAATAATAGCATTAAAAGAATGAAACTAATTGTTGAGGCGTGAGAAACATCACAAAGCATGGCTTCCCTTGGAACGAGGGAACATACTTTGCTCGAACATTTGCAGGAGGATTTAAAAAATGAAGAATGTTTCTATTTATACATGATTGTTCCTTTTGGCATTCATGTCAACAACATGACAGAAACAAAAAGAAGACAATAATATCTCCCCTCCAAAAAGTGGATCACTCAATTAAATGCATGCTAGAAAGAGAAAGTGAAGAACCTGCATCTCATTGTCAAATCATGTGAACAAGCCATATCAAAGAAAGAAAAATTATTCACAAAGCTGACCAAAATAGACTTAGCTGGAAGGACCAACAACTTCCAAAACCCCAAGTTAATCGTTAGCTACTTTCCATTAACTGATAAAGCCTTCGATAAACAAGTTGATATTTTTAAGGCGTTGTCTTTAGAAAAGTTTTACAACATCCTTGAATATGGTGAAGATGACGTGGGAAACTAGCTAATCAACTATTATGTACATAATGAAGAAATTGATCAGGCTCTGCGTAATCTTTCTATCGATCTAAGGGAATTAGAAATTGAATTTTTCAACATAAGAATTCAGAATGAGATTAGCATCACCCCCTTGAGAATCTACAGGGAAGAATGGGTCAAAAGGGAATTGAAGTAGGTCATCGATGAAAGGAAACAAGCAGTTGGCACGATTCCAGTAGTCGTCGCCGACAACAATAAAAAGACATCAACAAGGAAATAATAAAAGGGGTGATATGTACCATCACTGTAAGTCTATACTTATCACATCTTGCTTTGTTTACCAATCCAATTATTCCACCTTTTTAAATAGAAATGTCTAGCCAAAGACTGATACCTTTCAATTTCTTATTTTTAGATATTACACTCTATCGTCGACCACTTCTTCTTTCCATAGTGCTATTTCTTATACATATTTCTCTTATGGTTTGTGGGAGTCCCAATCCCAGTCTATATGACAAATGAATTTAAATTTCTAGGAATATGTAAGAGACACTATTATTTTTTGATATATTTCAAATAAAACTATTTTTTATCTCCTTCTATATTTATGTGCTCATAAATTTTTATCTTCAACAATATTGAATGTCAAGAAATTCTGTTTTTTTAATTTGAATTATTTAACATTATATTTAATTTGAATTATCTAATATAATGTTAAATAATTTAATATCGCAGTAACGAGATAACATTTCCTCCATATTAAACTGTAAAACACCTAACTAATCTAAATACAACAATTCATGTGAAAGCAAAATTTATTATATGAAAATAAATACAAATAAGAAGTCCATTAATAATGATGGAAAACTGCATCCAACAAAAGCAAATATGGATGTACTTCTCGGAAGAGAGAATCAAATCACCATGTCTATACATAATATCGATGTGGCATAGCGCCACATTATAATTAGATAATGAATAATATGATTGTGTTAGTGGAAATCTCTCCATATGAACTTACATCTTTTCTTATTACAGTTCACTATATCTTCCAAGGAAAATAAATGATAATTCAACATACCATCCTTGAAAAAAAAAACTCCAGTTAATGTAATAAGTGTTAACAATGCATAACCAACAGAATGAGGTCCAGGTGAATTGTGATGTATAGGAAACAAGTTGATATGTTTATTAAAGAGAGTGACAACTTTAAAAGTAGTTAGGGAAAATTAAAGATTTGGATAAGATTGTGTGACGTTACAGTCACTTTAAAGTGTCTAACAGCTAACTCAAATTGATATTTTTAAATAATATATATCAATGATGGAGACACACAAGAAGCAATCATTGTAATTATTGAGCCAATTGTTTTAGTAGGAATCCATGTCAGATTTAGGGCAAATGTGCATGAAAATATTGTCAGAAAAGAGTGATTTTTCAAAAGGTTACATTGAAAATTTTAAAATTAAAATAGAGTCTTCAACTAAAAAATTAAATAACTATGTATTTACACATTTACATAACAACATGTAAATAAAAAATTACACATTAAGAAATTTGATCCCTCTGTAAAATTTGTAAAATGGATCTAAGCTAGAAAACATAAGTATCGTATTAGCATTCTAATGTCCCTCAAAGAGGGATGCCAATATTACTTCCAATTAACATTTTGGAGCTATTATGGTTATTCTATGTAGTATTCAATTTGCTAATAAAGAGCACCCCAAATGCTATCAAAGAACTTTCCTCAACACATATTTTAGACCAATTTTTCCTCAACACATATTTTAGACCAATTTTTTTTCCCTGCTAGGGACATGTTCTGGCATCTATAAATAACAGAGTAATATATCTTTCAACCTGTAAAATTGTAGTAGGTGAATCATACATGTAGGAAAGAAACGAGGTTTCACTTGGTTGGACACCCTTGCAATCTATGTTGGTACCCCTTTGAGTGGTGCTACATCAAACAAAACCTGTATAGAGGGTTTCACTTCCACATACCCTCAAGTATATAAGAAGTCCTCTAGGTTTCTTAAAATTGTGTTAAAATAAGTTGATTGACCATCTCTCTTATATATTGACGTTGAGAACAACACTCACGAATATTACTCTCTAGTACTTGAGTAATCACGTAGTACAAATAAGGGTATTATTGATCCTAGTTAGTTAGATCCCGAATAAATTGGGTCAAGTACTACTATTGGTACTCCCTTGTCTTCAAGACACTTGAGACCTTGTTCCTTTCTTCTAGTCCCGAAAACTCATACAAAAGGGACTATCTTGAATATTCATGCATTTAGTCACTAGAAACCCCGCTTCTTGCTAAAAGTAAAAAAAATCTTACACAAACTACAATATTGAGAATTTAAGTAGTTTGTTAGTACAATATTATGTAGGAGTATGAATCTATAAGAGATTTTTTTATAGAAAAATATATGTCTTCACCACACCATTATTTGGGACCTACACTGATAGACTCTTTGTTTCACATTGTTTCTCATGGTACCATTCTCTAATAAGCACTTTTAGGGGATCTACTAATCTTAGTTAGTCTAATTGATTGAACTAAATGTTACATTAAATTATCGACCCAAGGATCAGAAAGTGATGAAGTGCAATGCAAATTATATGCAGGTACTAATTTTAATTTATCCAATCATGGAAACATAAAGTAATTTTTTCACTAGTTTAGCTACAGAAACAAAGTTTTGCTTCATTGTAGAAAGAACATAGTAATGCTAAGGAAATGAAAACCAAATTTTTAAAGAACACATAAGTAATTCTAAGATGTATAATCAACAATCTACTGGATTTTCATGATATTTTCTCAATCGATTAACACCATGAAGTTCTCTGCACATCATAACAATCAATTATTCAATTATTGATTGTGAAATTAATTACTCATGTGAAAAGCGTAAATGAATTCATTGCAGAAAAATAAATAATAGAACTAAAATTTCACATAATTCAAATAAATGAAAGCACAATACCAAAAATGAAAGGAATAACGTGCTCCTCCATGGGATGACCTCCTGATTCAGGGTACACTATTTTGATAAACCGTATAAGACTATGTTCTATAAAATGCAAATCAATAACTCATGACAATGAAAGTAACCAGAGACTTGTATTAATCAACAAATAGTTTTTACAACAATTTGATTACACAATAGAATAATGAAAACGATCTCCTGAGGATTTGATCACTGGTATTTATACAATAAGAATGGGATCGCTCAGGTCCATACCACATGGATTTCTATATACAATCCATATCAAACAACTCATATGTCGATTGCTAAATTAGATATTGATTAATTGTGGGTACTTGGATTTAGCTTGGTGATCCATAAATGGATAAATTCATGGTAGAATTCATGAATTTCTCAAATATAATCACACTTGTATCTCATTCCTTGATTTGTTGTAACCGGTCTTGTGCAATTCTACCACATGGATATGTTGATTGTATCATTGAATTCACCTCTGCTCCATGTATGAAGATCCATAGGTTGAATGAACATGTGGATAGGCTTAATTGATCCAAGTGGATATTGGTGGCCATCCACCTATTCCAACTGGCTCCTATTGATAGTTTTTTGTTCAACATGTTGGTCTGTAATTCTTGTAATTGTGGGTTCTATACTCTCGGGCTATCTAAATCCATACATAGTTTCTAGGTGGATATTGGTACCCTCCCACCTAATCCAACTAGCTAATTTTGGAAGTTTTCATGTGAGTACATCTTTTTATACTTCTAGGGCCATTTTGGGCCCTAAACAATGTTTTTTGGCTTGCCACAATCAAACTGTAAATAAAGTCATATTTTGATGGAATAATGGGTAGTTATCAAAAATACCTTTCCAACGAGTTATCACGTGCCTAAAACGGATGTCGTATGCAAAAGTTATGATCCTGAGAAGTTAAGGTACCAACTTACCCATCAGGGCCCACATAACTTTTGACATTACATATCCTAGGGTTAGTTTTTTTTATGTATAGGGTTTTGGAATTCATGAGTAATGTTAAAAATGGATGCACGTAGTAGCCACATCTCGAGCCTCATTGTAATCAATCTTCTCAAATGGATGCACGTAGTAGCCACATCTCTTCTGGGAGATAACTACCATAGAGGAATCCAAAATATTTTCAGTCGCCCCCACATGGGATTCCTTCATGGATTCCATTAAAGAACAATACTACCCTATTAGAAGCTATGAGTACCAGTAGACAAGATGGACCACGCCGCGTCAGGAAAGTGACCAGATAGTACCATATTTCACCAATATTTTCTATACCATGTGAAATAAGTTGGGTATCAAGGGCTCTAAACATCATCTGGTGCTCAAATACTGTGGTTGCCTTCATAGATACATTCAAACAAAAATGGAGTTCCTGGACATCGCATCATTAGGTGCGGCTTATAGATATGGTGTTAATATTGAGCATATATTTAAACAAAAGAGGCGAGAGTTTGGATCTGCAAACTCCTCACAGCTGAAGAAGGGAAAAGGTGGCCCCAATCCACAAAACAAGGGACAAAGCAAAGATGGTCGCTCTCGAGACAACTAGTCCATGCCGCAACCCAAGAAGGGTAATGAGAAGTCAAAGAAGGACAAGGTAAAATGGTGTGAAAAACATAAAATACCTTGGCACAACACCGAAGAATGTCGCTCCAAGCAGTGATTGGTGGTTGGGCTGAAAGCTTCCGAGTCAGAGGTAGATTTTGACTCTGAATCAAATTCGGAAAGTGGGAAGCAGATCATCGATGTCGAACCCAATGCCATTGTCGCTACCACCAAAGTCCAACCAAACAAACCAAAAGAACCAGAGGAAGGGGAATGCCTCTTTCACTCACATATGTGGCTAAAGGGGGATCCGCTCCATTTCATTGTCGATAGCGGCAGTCAGAAGAACGTGATTTCAGCAGAGGTCATCAAGCGGTTGGACTTTCCGATAACGCCGCACTCGAATCCTTACACCATCAGCTCGCTTCGCCAAGAATGAAAGCTTCGCGTCAACCAATAATGTCGTCTTCCCTACCACATTAATCCCTATCAAAGATGAGGTATTATGTGATATCATTCCCCTTGAAGTTTGTGATGTTCTTTTAAGCCAACCATTTTTTAGAAGCGACATGTTGTGTATGAGTCTAAACCATTTTAATAAATTTTGATGAGAAAAATGCCCATATTTATCATATATTAACTAATTTCTAATGTTTTTCAAAGCAATTAGAATTCTATGTATCTTTTTTTTAAGAAGTTTACTAATAAAGTCATATGAGATTCAATATTTATAGACATTTAAAAACCTTTATATAGTGACCCATGTCAACAACAAATGTTATATACTTTGTTGTTTAGCTATGTTAAACACTTTTAATATAATATTCTCTTCTCTCTTTTTTATATATATATATATATATATATATATATATATATATAACTATTTAAAAAATAGACAATAACTTTTTTCTCTTTAAAATATCTTATATATCTCAATTCCATAATATTTATAATCATATTAATTTTTTTACAAAAGTTAATCGAAATAAATTATTATATATTACAAATAAATAAATAAAATCTAAAATCTACATTATAAAAACGTAAGAAAAAACCATCAATTATATTTTTAACCATTTTAATTAAAAAGAAGGTGAAAACCAATAAATAAAATCTAAAATTTGCATTATAATAAAAACGTAAGAAAAAACTATCAATTATATTTTTAACCATTTTAATTAAAAACGAGGTGAAAACTGATTAAATTAAAAAATATATATATATACAACTAATTCCTTATCAAATTCTCTAAATTCCATATATCTCGGTATCAAACTTTGTAAATTCCACTTATCTTCGTAAACATGGATCATTAGCATCAGTTATATTGATTAGACAATATGCTCACCTGTACAAATTTCTGGAGACGGTGGAGAAGAAGATCCCGGAACTCGTCAACACGTCAACAGTATAATGTGCTCTTGTAGTAGGATTGTTCCCTTGCTTATTAGAAACAACGCTCTTGATATTACCTCGTTGGAATTATCCGAGCCTAACATATTCACAACGCTCCAAACTTCGAACAGTCTGCAAGAATTCATGGACAGATTTTCAAGTAATGAAATGTCTATATCGTTCTATATATCTAAATCTTTATTACGATAAAGCATCACATGTACTAACAAGAGTGAGTGAAGTAATATCATCGTCTCGAGAACCGGCAGAAGCAAAGCTGGCGCCTACCAGAATCCGGGGTCCTTGGAATTCTGGATCCAAATATGCGGGCGGGCACTATATCAGGAAGGCCTACTAATGCTGCTGTGTACAGTTAACATAAACGTTATTTCAAGAGGATAATAATAATAATACTAGAATTGGAAAAATTATACATAAATATTACTATCAAAGGATAATAACAGTGCTAGAATTGTGTTTATTTTCCAGAAAACTGCAACGGGTCAACAAGAAGCAGTTATAAAAGACCCCTACTATAAGTTCCTAAATCGAGCTATGCAAACCCAGCCATGATATATCTTCATTCTACATTAATATGGAAAGTAAGAAGAAGAGCGCAGTTGGTGATCGCTAGCAGCCAATGTAATTCTTTGAGCATCTCAGACAAAGTATTAGCTATGGCGGGGCGTCTTGAATTCTGTATTGTAACATATCTGAATATTTTCCTAGCAATGTGTGAACCAAAGTTACAGCCTCGTACATATTTGGAGATTCTACTGTAGATCCTGGTAATAACAATGGACTTGCAACGATTGCGAAGGCCAACTTTCTTCCACGTGGGAGAGATTTCATCGGCAGAAAATCCAGTGGTCGATTTACGAATGGAAAATTAGTAACAGATATCATTTGTACTTGCTACTGTGCCCTTCTATAGAAACAAGGTATATATGCCTGGCTTTGCATAGCTCGATTTAGAAACTGATAGTAGGGGTCTTTTATAAGTGCTCTTATGGATCTGGACCCCGGTACAGATTTTTGTTAAAAAAAAACAAACAAAACAGATATCAATTGTAGTCTCTACTGCGCCTGATGGAAAATGTTTACATCATGCTGTTGGCGATCGCAATGGGTTACTTGCAAGTTGCCTGTGTGACTTAATCAATCAGCGTTGTCCAGGCTGGGCCAATTTACATGTCCACGAATAATTCGACTTTCCCTTTCATGTATTAAACTGCCGTGCATATTGACCGTGCTGCTAGTTCATGGTTAGTGAGGATAATCATTATTCATTCATGGTTATTTTATTTGTTCTTGAAAGTTGACTTACCACTTCTGTATGATAGTTAAACTTTCACATCTATCAAATGCGGTTAAGTCTGGGATTGTTAACCTATATTTTTAGGTTTAAGAAAAATTATGTCTAAATTAGTTATAACAGTTTTAAGTTTTACTCTACTAATAAATGATAGTTTTAATCTAAATAATATATATATCCCTTACTATGGTGGTAAAGTTATAATTATGATTAAAAAACATCAAGACAAGTATAACAAGATCATCACAGTTTCACAATTTAGCTGAATTAAAAAATTAAGA
This sequence comes from Picea sitchensis, assembly GCA_010110895.2. NCBI lineage: Eukaryota > Viridiplantae > Streptophyta > Pinopsida > Pinales > Pinaceae > Picea > Picea sitchensis. Next base: position 158,704 of record SNQJ01S0011615.1, read on the forward strand.
AAGTGAATAATATAACACCTTTTTTAAAATAAAAATATAATTTGGATATATCCCAAACTGATCATATATTTTCAAATAACATTTATCTTAAAATTACACAAATACAACTTTGAATACTATTCTATTCACTAAACATCACTAATTTATAATAAAAATATAAAAACTAAACATCGCTCATTTAAAGAAAAGATAATCGACAATAAACGTTAAAATTTACCACAGGATTAGCGTGTTGTTGAGCTTCATACGGATCTCTTTCATTGACGACCCATGGCTTTATCCTCTACAAAGCTTTCATAAACGCTGAGCTGAAGTTTGAACTATGAACTTAACGCTGAACATGACATTGAACTAAATAGACTTCTACTTCGTCGACGGTGAGTTAAGTTTGAACATGACAAAGCCGAGCTTCAACCGTAAGTGTTTTGTTCAACTTGTTCCTTTGTTCGACACACGCAATAACATGACGTGGAGTGCTCCATGCACGCATGTTATATGTGGTAAGGCAACGTAGTTTAAAGCCTCTGAAGGGTCTGCGACTCACACACTACATTGCACTAGAAAATACCAAAAAGGACGCGTAGTCCCTTTCAGAATCTAACCCAATTTAAAAATAAATGGTTTGACAATTTGCAAACAATAGTTATATGTTGAAATAAAGCTTCCAAATAAACCTTCCAAATTATGTAAATTTAATGCAAAGAGGAAATGTTGTATGAGAAATCAGATGTCTTCAATAAATCATGCATGTCAAATTTGTTTGACATATAATTTTATAAAATTTTGTGTTGCAGTTTTGACATATAGATTGGTTATACTAGGAATAGATTATTTATTCAAGTCATTCAAGCAGCAAAGTCAATTACTTTGCTTCTTAATGGTATGTTGATAAAATTATAATAAAATAAAATTATAATTAGAATGATATCTTATTATTAATTGTAATGATTATTGAGACGTTATCATTAATTGTAATAATTATTTATTTACATTTTAATTATTATAGGTTTTTATGTTGTCCCATTTTATATGAATAATGGTGTCTTATTAGTCCCTGTCGTAGGCATAGAGGGACTATAGCGATCGATAAATCATTGACTTCATATTAGTTTGTCCATATTATCTATTGTCGGAACGAGGCAACTGAAAACATCAATTTTTTTATAAAAAAAAGTACCATATTTGTCATGATCTGATTGGACAAGGGATTGGAGGTCTTATTGTCGGCTTTGCTATTCCCAATGTTATATATGTTGACATATCCAAAGTATTTGATCGTATATGGTATTTTTGAATCATATATTTTCTTATGCATTCGTAGAAGGTGGATTAGTGCTAGCATTAATTCAAATGTTTGGTTTATCATTTTATGTTAATTAAATTTATGGCAATGTTTGATATGGTGGCATATCGAAAGTTTGGCCTTCTAATACATTATCTCGTGTTCTAACTTTTGTTATTACAAAAAATATAATAATTTTTTTGGGATACGTCAAAGACCTGTCACATTGAATTTTACTTAGATGTTTAACTAACAGGTTTGGTAGTGTTGAATGGTTACTTAACAAGCTTGTTACAAGACATTTTCTTTATGGCATTGTTGGTTCACTGGTCCATGCTTGTTTTTTGCATAGCAATGATTTCTTATTTGCATGTTGTTGTTGCTCTTGCTTGTCTGTTCGTGTTGTTGCAGTTTGCACGTTTTCTTGGGGGAGTGGTTGATGATTGCTTCTTCTTCATTGTATATTGTTTATTGTTGCTTGATTCGACTTTGTAGGGTCTCGGTCCTAGGCCTGCATGTGGGCCTTATTTGCAGGGTT
>SNQJ01S0011616.1:0-17566 GCA_010110895.2 Picea sitchensis
AGGGTACGGTAGAATTGACATCTTTCTGATGAGCTTGGGATTTACTAAGAGTAAAGCAAATCCCAACCTTTACTACAAGGTTGAAGATAGTGGACAAGTGATATTACTATTATATGTGGATGACCCATTTCTAACAAGGGACGAGAATCTCATCATAGAGTGCAAGAGAAAGCTTGAATTAGAGTTCGAGATGAAATACCTGGGCATGATGCATTATTTCTTAGGTCTAGAGATGTGGTAGAAACTAGAAGAGGTTTTCCTATGCCAAGGAAAATATGCGGAAGAGATCATGAAGAGATTTGAAATGATAGATTGTAAATCCATGCCCACATCGATGGTGACGAACCTAAAGTTATTGAGTGATACTTCTTCAGAGATAGTGGATGTCACTATGTACATCAAGATGATTGGTTGGTTGATGTATATGACGAACACTAGGACAGATATATGCTTTGCAATAAACACTTTGAGTCAATATATGGTTGAACCAAGACGTGTTCACTTGATTGTGACAAAGCATGTGTTAAGGTACCTAATGGGTACGATAGAATTTGGACTTCAATATGTTTCGGACAACGAGATAAGACTACAAGGCAATACTAATTCAGATTGGGCCGGTAGTGTCATAGATCAAGAGAGCGCATCAAGATGTTTCTTTAGTCTGGGGTCGGCTATGATTTCGTGGCTCAACAAGAAGCAGACTAGTGTGACACTCAGTATGGCCAAGGGAGAATAAATAAGAACATGTTCAACCAGTAGCGAAGCTGTGTGGCTTTGAAAATTGCGTGCAGGGTTGTTTGATCTCGAGTTAGAGGCGACTTGTATGTTTTTGTGACAACCAGTGTTGTATATAGTTGTCTGAGAACCCCATGTTTCATGACAAGTCCAAGCACGTCGAGATTAAGTACTATTATATCCAAGATCTGGTGCAAAAGGGATTTGTGAAGCCCCAGTACATTGACATCTATGAGCAAATAACATATGTGTTGACCAAGCCTTTTTCAAGGGTAAAGTTTGAATACTTCAGGGACAAGATTGGCGTGGTCTAGAAGGACGTCCCTCGTATGAGGGAGTGATGAGTCACATATGCGATTCTTGGGGAAATAAATTATAGAGTGTGGTAGCAGTGGGTAGTCATTTACATGCATGAATAGTTTCCCAGAATCCGTTTAGATTGGGTAGTAGCGCAGTTCTGTGTGTGAAATGGCTCAAACTGAATAATTTCCTAGACGAGATTTAGATTGGGTAGTAGTGCAGTTCTGTGTGTGAACTGGCTCACACTGAATAGTTGCTTAGACTCTGTTTGGATTGGGTAGTAGAGAAATTTTGTGTGTGAATTGGCTCAAACTAAATAATTTCCCAGACTCCGTAAGGTTTGGGTATGATCCATATGGATCTCATTGGCCATCCACCTCTTCCACTAGATCACCATTTTGAGCCCGTGGTTTTGATAAATATTGATATTCACCCTTTTGATGGGGAATGCAATGTAATGTCATTTTCATTTGTTAATTACAAACATCATTTAATGATTTCCTAGTGGTATTATGTACATGCCTACATCATAGCGTTAATCCACCGGATCCCATTAGAAATCCACAGTTAAGTGCGCTCAGGCTAGAGTAGTACTGGGATGGGTGACCGCCCAAGAAGTCCTAGTGTTTTACATGCCTATGGAATTTTATAAACTTAGTCCAATTTATCCCACATGTATCATGGGAATTGTTCTTGTAAATGAAGCGTAGCCAACATCTGTTTCTTTTTAGAGATAAGCTAACCCATTTTTTCAGTTTGTGTTATACAATGTTTTTTTTTTATCTTATTCAGTAATAGAAGTTGGGTTTCACTGTATTTCTGTGTTCTCTTCTATATTTGCGTGTATTTCATTGTTATATATTGGTTATATTTTTGTCTTCATGTCGTTCTCATAATAATCTGTATTATTGGTATCGGAGCAGTCTGCTCCTTGTCATTTCTCATAGTAGGTCTCCGACGAGGTCAGGGTATAGATATTTGGGTCTCGAGCTAGTTTCACTTGAGGACAACCACTCTCGCTAGCCCAAGCAACCTCCCATGGTGGAAGAAAAGAGAGATGACAGAGCAGGAGATCCTTTCAAGACGTTGCTCGAGGAAGTCCTCGTGCGACAAAGGAACAAGATGATGGACAAATTTGCTTAGATCCTTCAAAGACTACCAATGGTGGCAGCCGAGGAATATTCAACAAGTAACCATTTCGCAAGTGAGACACCCTTCAAGGTACAAGTCAATTTTTATATCCCCTTATTTGAAGGCTAGATAGATGCAGATTCTCTAGAAAAATGGTTGAATCTTCTAGAAGGTTATTACTTTGTCCAAAATTTTTCCGATAGTGAAAATATCACCTTCGTGCTCCTTAAATCCCTTCCCCATGTCAGAGCTTGGTGGGAAGGTTACTAGGAGAGGTACACCGCAGATGAATCTACACTATTTGGGAGAGAACCCACTTGGGCGACCTTTGTAAATGCCCTAAAGGAGGAGTTCTAACCTGTTAGAAAATATGATGACCAATACATGAGATGGACAACTATGCATAAAAAAAGAGACCAAACGGTGTCAGAGTACACCAACACCTTTCATACCTTGCACTCAAAGATAGGTATCAAAGAGTCCGAGTGACACCTGGTTTTGAAGTATCGTAGTGGTCTACATAGGTACATCTAAACATAGATGGATTTCTTGGACATCTCCTCACTAGGAGTTGCTTATCGATATGCAGTCAAAATTGAGCAGAAATTAAAGCAACAAAGTAAGTGGGACAAGCATGGACAGAGCAAGCAAGGCCAACCTCAAGAGAGCCGGTCCTAGATGCAGGCAAAGAAGGGTATCGAGAAGTATAAGAAAGACCCCAGAAAGTGGCGTGAGTTCCACAACAACCCTTGGAACAACACTGATGAATGTCGCTCAATATAGTCATTGGTGGCCGAGCTCAAAGACAAAGATTCGAACCCTAACTTGGACCTTGTTTCAAAAAATAATAAAAGGAGATAGATCATTGATGCAGAACCCACTGCTACTATCGCAACTGCAACAATCCAACCAGAAGAGGATCCTGAGGAGGGGAGGCGACTCTTCCATTCACATATGTGGGTGAAGGGGAACCCATTGCATTTTATTGTTGATAGCGGAATCCAAAAGAAGATCATCTCAACAAAGATTGTCAAGTAATTGGATTTTTCAAAAACACCACACCCGTAACCATACAACATTGGGTGGCTTCGCTAGGGTCAAGATCTTCGTGTCAGCCAACATTGTCTCCCTTCCGACGACATCAAGCCCTTTAAGGATGAGGTCTTGTGTGATTTCCCAGACTCCGTGTGGATTGGGTAGTAGCGCAGTTCTGTGTGAACTGACTAGTTGCCTAGCTTTGAGTAAGCTAGATGAAGTCCTGTAATGACATAAGGTCCAAAAGGACATCGAGACCCATAAGGTTTGAAAAGACGACGAGGCCTTGCCCACTAGAGAGATGCTACATATGTTGATGAGGGCCTAGATGCATGACTGTGACATGACCATCAAACAGTCTATGTGTGACTATGACAGATCTTGTTTGGATATGATGGTGATACTTGTGACATAATTTGTTTGATCATGAGATAGCATGTGTGGCTATGGTGATGCTACCTCTAGAATGGTCCACAAGACCTTGTGATTGGTGGTAGTATTGTAGATGCCATGTGTAATGGATGGATGTGATTGAGACTAATAGATGAAGAACATTATGGATAATACCTCCCTAGCTAAGAGGGAGTGTTGAAGTTACAAAACTTCTAGTGATGTATAGATTCATTGAAAGTCAACAAGTTAATGGTCCAGAGTACAGAGGCATATAGAAACAATATTGAAGATCATGCCAGAAGAATATCTTCCTTGCTAAGAGGGAGTGTTGAAGTATTATGTAGCTGCGAGAGATATTCTTATTGTATTTGATCAAGTGAAAACCCTAAAATAATAATGCTAAAGTATATTTGTAATGTTGGCCCAGGAAAATAATAATTATTATAATTTGTACTTGCAATATGAGAAATCGAAACTGCTAGAAAAAGTCAAAGTAAATTATGTTTTCCAGAAAAGACAAGTCGACTGTGTGGAAAAAGTTCACTGGCATAAAAATTATAAATAAGGTGACACCTTACTCATTTGGTGATCACAACTAACTCAACTATAGTGCAAGTTTGGTGGAAAGACACAGTTGTAGTTGCAACTACACGAGGAAGGAAAATGCACATCTCTTAGTCTTGGTTGGTCTCTCTCTCATGTGCTATCTTGCTAGGGTAATATGCTAGGGTTTGGATTGTGGCTTGGTGTATCTCTTGGTGTATGTCTTGGTATAATACTTGGTGTATCTTCTGGTGACAAGGCACAAGTATAGTAGCAGGGTATCCCTTTGAGTAGAAGGGTTATCTGGGATATTTCTATATGAGAGAGCATTGTACTGACACTGTACTTGGTTTATGAATCTATATTGAAGAAGTTATGTTGGATTTTCTTCCCTAAGAGGGTTTAATAGGATAAATCTATGTGTGTTGTGTTTTTGGGTGGCAGATGTAGGTGCCTATGGTTGGGTGAGGATGATGTAGCATCATCTATGGAAAAACGAGCACGTAAAAGTAGTTAAATTGCTATGGAAAATCTAACCCTAACTAGTTTTAGGAAAATTTCAGCATTTTTTACTTGGACATGAAATTTAGATAAACGCTATGCAAATAACGAAATAATCATTCCAAGTAGTTCAAAAAAGTGCACAAAATTAAATTAATCTAATGTGACATTAAGCAATGTAAATATGTCAATAAATTTGCATAAATTTATTTATTTATTTTAGGTTTTTTTTAATATTAATAATATCTATATACAAAAAATAAAAAAGTAGTGGGTTATTTGTGCAATTTCACGAGTACATCAAAATACAACATAATTATAAGTTGGCAATAGTCAAACCACCCTACTGTTAAAGTAAAACAAATGGGTTAGCTAATTCCAAAACACCCATAAAGGATCAAAGTGTACACCCTCCACAAAGAAAAATGCATAGGGTCACCATGGGGGGGTTGGTCATAATCATCTAGTGTTGGGAAACATCCAACAACTTGTAGGCTAGCCTCCATAGGTTGTACAACTTCCCATCCATTAATAGTAGGGTGTGTTCTAGTCTCCTCCAATATTGCAAGAGCTAGGGGTGGGAAAGATTTTTTTATATGCTAGGGTAGGCCATCCAGGAGGTTGCATACATGCTCACAACATTTTTGAACCAATTTTCTAGCCTAGTGCTAGGTTTTTCCTGCGGATGCAAGTCAAGAAGGAGCACATACATGAGAATGCTCTAGGATAGTAGGCACATGACTCATAACACAAGGGGCCCCATCCCTGTAGTCTAGAAGACACTGTAGGTGTTACATCTCCAAGTGCACTTTGTGGGATTGCAACTCAATTTGCAAGGACATGCTAGTGTAGATCAAACTGGAATCATATCAATATAATCTTAATGTGACAAAAACATTAAAACGAGCATCATTTCTCTTTTTCCAAAGCCAAAATAAAACTTTAACCATAACAAACAACCAAGAAGAATGGAATTCCAAAACCCAGGGCAGTCAGTCACCAAGCAAGGCAACCCACTAAGATAGAGAGGTATTGTTGATAGAGAAACTTCTCCCATGCCTACGAATTTTGGAAATTGGACAAAACTACATCAAATGATGAAAGGTTTCATGTTATTTTCATTGAGGACATTGTCGTCTATGAATTCCTAGGAAAGACAATCTTTTATGTAAAGGGAGCTCTCCTAAGGCAAGACAATAGACATAGAATGATTTTTTTGGTTCTAGAACATGCTTCCAGACACTGTGAAATATTAATACCTAGTTTTTTGTTTTTGTTTATATTACATTCACAAGATCTTATTTAGCTGACCCTTCAAGGATGCATAAACTTATGTTCACCCAAGCTATTGATAAAATTCCAATGATGGAGTTATGTAATTGTTTTCTTAAAATTTGTTTTCATGTTAAGTAATATTAATTTTCTAAGCAAATTCATATTTTCAAAATTCTCTTTTAAAAAAAACATATTTGTAAAAAATATATATTTTTAAAAAGGGGTAGGGGAAAATCACCCTATCATCTTTTCTAGTGGATGAGAGTAGGCCATCTTGGCCCTCCAGGTTGTATCCCCTCCATCACAAGGTGGATCCCATTAAAGGGAAATGATAATTGTCACTAGGGCATATCTCTTTTGTTCTAGGGTGGAGCCCAGAAAAAAACATTGATAATTGTCATCGAAGCATAACCCCTCCACCATGGGGCGGAGCCCATGAAGGGAAATGAAATATTTCACGGGGATGGAATCCCTTTGCCATGAAAATGGCATGCCAAGGGTTCAATAGTGAAGCTTACAACCAAACCCATCTTAAAAAAATGTTTCTCTAAGGTTGGAGAAATGCATGATCATAGTTTTATTATTATTTAATTTAAATAACCTTATTGTTTTATTATTTAAATGAAAAATATAAATAGGAAATTATTCTTGATATGCTAGTGGAAATCTTGTTACCATCTCTTACCATAATTTTTTATCTTCATCTCCCCTATGTCATGACCTTTCCCCATGAAATCATGACTTACTCTTGCGAGTATGCCAATTATATTTGTAGTTACATAGTTGAATCTGACAACTTGGCATATCGTAATGATTCACATGGTTATGCACCTATAACCTACATAATTCCATTCACAAAAGTGGTATCATGGGGGACATGTCATCTTCATGTTTACCCCTACCAATTTTACCCTTCAATTTAGGCCCTCCAAGCCCTCCAAAATAAGGCGTATTTCATAGTCACTCTTTTCTTTGGCTTTATTTTGCCACATATTGTAAAGATAAAGATAACGCTTATGAGAAGGATGACTATAAAATATGTCTTGATGTGGAGGGATAACACTAAGGGATTAAATGGTGCAAGGCAAAATGAAAATGTGTCATGTCATCTGTGATATTGCTTTTACGGGGGAATGCATATGTTATAGGTGCATAACATGCTTATAAACAACCAAATCAATGATAAATACCAAATCATCAAGTTCAATCATATAACTATGGTTGTCACATGCAAAAAGACAAGCACAAGTTACAATTCTACAAGGAAAACTCATGACATAACCAACAAAATCAATGATAAATACCAAATCATTGTGTTCGACCATGTAACTATGATTGTCAGATACAAAAGGACAAGTGCAAGTTGCACTTCTACAAGGAAAACTCATGACATGGGACACAAGTGAAAAAATGATGACACCAAGATTGCCAATACCAATACTAGTTTATGCTATTGTTTATTATCATTATCATTATTGCTTTTGAGATGCACCTAGTACAACAATAACATTAGAAATAAAGTGTTTCCTACACATCAAGTGATGGAATTATTTTAAAAGAAAAATGAATTAGTGATGCATTAAGATCAATAAATTTTGGGAGTGGGAGGACATAAAAAAATCTAATTAATTGCTACATAATAAGGTAGGTAACAACTATACTATGTAAGCAAAATGTGAAAGTGAGGGAGGGAAAGAACCTGTGTGTTGATAATGTTATGTGGAAGTTTGAGAGATCGTACTAGAAGCCATTAGAAAAGTTCCAAGTTGTTAGAGGATACAATAATATTAATGGTCAATCACAATGTTCTTCTTTAAAAATGGTTTTAGAAACATTATCATTACTTTTATCCTAATACTAGCCAGCCTTAAAAAGAGGATAAAAAATGGTTTTAGAAACATTATCATTACCTTTATCCTAATGCTAGTCAGTCTCACAAAGAGGATAAGAATGATAAGGATGATTCTAATAATGAGTGCAAGATTTATACTCTTTCTTACAACACACATCATTTTTATTGAATATTTCCCACATAAAAATTACAATGTGTTAAGTGTATCATTAAAACAAAATGTTAATATGTATGGAACAAGATTCCTAAAAAAAATATTGATTACAAAATCAAAAGATTCTTTTACAAAAAAAAGAGGATGTGAAGATAAAAAATCTTTTCTCCTTGCCTATTGTAGCTTGACCAATGTTGCAAATTTGCTCATAATTGACATTGAGATTTGTTACACCCACCTACATAGACAACATTTGCATCCCACCCACATAGAGATGAATTTAGTCCTGAAGAGAATCCATAAAAAGCTTTATTAATTTGAATGAGGACTTGAAGATAATTTATGTTCTCATTGCCATCGTAATCTTCATTTTCATTGTGTTGTTTTCCATTGGACCCATTAATCATGATGGTGATAAGGACACTATTGAGGATAAGAATGACACTCTCGATGATGTGCAAATATTCAATAGTCAACAATAAAAAAATCAACAAATATTTGGTAATAAATAATCAATAATGTTGATTTTATCTAATCAACAATCAACAATCTAAATAGGATGAAACCGATTGACAATACTTGATGTATGAACTCTCTTGATAATGTGCAACATGTGCATTGGAAGTTTCCTACAATATATTAAGTATATACTGGAAATAAAATGTTTATATATATAGAAACCAAATCATAATTGCACAAACCTATATGTTGACGATGTTATGTGGAAGCTTGAGAGAGCATTTTGGAAAACATACGAGAGATTCCAAGTTGTTTAAGATGAAATTATGAAGAAATCCATAAAACAAATGAATCATATTGTTTGATGGAGTCTCATTTTTAATAGACCAACATCGTAAGCATACTACATGTCTTGTTTTTAACTATGTTGTAGTATACTCCCAGCGAATGCCTACAACATTTGGTCCAATAAAAAAGGAGATATTATTTATGATTTGATCCATCTAACAATTGAGACCAACATCGTAACCATATTGTGAGCATAGTACATGTATTCTTTTTGCTACGTTGTAGCATACTCTCAGTGAATGCCTACAACATGTAGTCCAATAAAAAAATATATATTGTTTATGATTTTTTTGTTAGTCTAGTAGAAGTATTGATCCTTTTGCTATGAATTTAAACATGGTTCAAGTGTATCAAGGGTTTAGTGTTTTTGAGTTCACAATGTTTTAGGAGGTGATTATGTTAAGGGTTAAATGTCATAATGTATTATGAGGATAGTGTGCTCGAGGTCATATCGTTTTAGGGGGTGATTGTGTTAGGGGTCATAATGGTTAGGAGTTATGGTGTATCAAGGGGTTACTAAGTTTGGGGTCATAGTGTGTCAGGGGGTGATTTTGTCAAAGGTCATAGGGTTTAAGAGCGAGAGTGTATACAGGGGTTAGTGTCTGTAGGGGAATAATGTGTTCGAGGGTGATTGTGTCAAGGGTCATGGGGATCAAGGGATATATTATGTTCAAAGTCTTAATGGTCAGGTGTTATAATGTGTGAGGTGATAAGTGCATTGAGGGTCACAGTATGTTAGGGGCAAATTTATACATCAAGGGTCATAGGGGTTAATGGTCATAGTGTATTGAGGGGTTACTGTGCTTGAGGTCATAGTGTATTAATTAGGGGGTGATTGTGCTAGTTGTTAAGGGTTATGGTGTATTAGGGGGTTATTGTGTTTTAGTTCATATTATTTTAGTGGGTGATTGTGTTTAGGGTCATGATGTGTTAGGGGTTGATTTTTTCAAGGGTCATATAAGCTAAGGGCCATAGCATAGTAGGGAGTCGATTTTTTAGTTCATAGTATATTAGGGTGTGATTGCAATAGGCCCAATAGGGGTTAAGGGTCATGGTGTATTAGGGAGTTAGTGTGTCGAGGTTTGATTATGTTAAACATACTAAGTGGTTTAGGTGGTTAATGGGTTATTGTCTAGGGGGTTAATGAGTTAGTATGTTATTTTATAGGGGGTTAATGGGCTAGGGTGTTAGTGGGTTAGAGGGTTAAGTATTGATGAAGTTAATTAAATAGGAGGTTTATGTTTTTTTGGGGTCAACCATGGTTAAACATAGTCAATATTGTAAATGATTGTAAAATAATGACTAGTGGGTTACTTAGGCTAGCAAGTAACACTAATCAGTTATAAGATTCAAGCCAATGGATCTATGTGGTTATTATGGCTAGTCATTGTCAACCATGGTCAATGATGATCAATCATGGTTAACGATGACCAATCATGGTCGAATATTTTCAATATCAACAAATATGTTTAATATTCTTAATATTGGAAACCATGGTTAATATGTTCAACAATGGTTAACCATGATCAAAGGTTTATGGATAATTGTGCTAATTGAATTATGATGACATATGTTGACTGTTGGTAAACATAAGTCAATATGAATTAAGGGTTATGGATTAGTGGGTTTCTAGGGTTACCAGGTCATGAAGTTAGTATATTAGGGGATTAAGTATTAGTGGATCAATGTGGTTAATATGGTCAATCATAGTTAATATAGCTCAAATAGTTGTTAAGGGTTATAGTGTATTGGGGGTTATTGTGTTTTGGCTCATAGTATATGATTATGTTAAGGGCCATATGACTATTGCCTATAATTATAGTGGTTAGGGGACAATTATGTTGAAGAAAATAAGGGTTAGGATGTATAGTGTGTATGGGGTCATAATGTTTAGGGTGGTGCTATGTTAAATGGCTTGTGTGTTCAAGGGTCATAGTGTTTGAGGGTGTGATTTGTGAAGGGTAATGAGGGTTAGGGGTTATAGCGTGTCCAAGATCGTAATGGTTAAGGGTAAAGGTGTGTTATGGGGTTAGTGCATTATGTGTTGTAGCGTTTATAGGATTCCCCTTAGCGTGTTATGGGTTATAAAATTTATTGGATGATAATGGTTTAGGGATTATAGTGAATTAAGAGGTTAGTGAGTTAATGGGCTAATGTGTAAAGGGTCATAGTGTGTTTGGGGTCAAAATGTGTTAGGGTGTGGGTGAGTAAGGGGTTAGGGGGTATATTGTGTCAAGGGTTGTAGTGGTTATACATCAAGGTGTGTGAGGATTTATTGTGCTAGAGGGTGATTTGAAGGTTGTCTTCCATACATCAGTTGGTTCAATGGGAACCTGGTGGTATCCAGTCTTTAGGTCAATCTTGCTGAAGAAATTTCCCCCCCTTGAGTTGGTCAACAAGGTCATTAATACTGGGAATGGGGTACCAGTTCCTGACTGTGATTTTGTTTAAGGCTCTGTAATCAATGCAGAGTTGCCATGTCCCATCCTTCTTCTACACCAGTACAATCAGGCTTTCGTAAGGGGAGTAGATGGGTCTTATGTGCCCCTTTTGAAGAAGCTCTTGGATATGTCGCATGATTTCGTTATTTTCCATCAACGAGTGAAGATAGACTGGTCCATTAGGTAGAGGTGCATCGGGGGTTAGATCAATTGGATGTTTGACTTAGTAGTGTGTTGGTGCCCCTGTAGGCGAGGAGAATATGTCTTTGTATTCTTCCATGATCCCGTCCACTTGCTTCTGCTGCAAAGAGAGGCTCTGTTTAGAGGCCACAGATGTGGCGACGACCTTTCTCTTACTGTAAGCACAGATCACAAAGAAGATGAACTTCCCGGTCTGTGAGATGACCTTACTGCATTGCTTAGCAGAGATTAAAGAAATATCAGTAGGCGACGCTACCTATGGTATCCTGTACAATTTTATACTCAAAGTAATAATAACACTGCGGGGTCTAGACTCATACAAAACATGACGCTTCCACAAATATGGTTGTCCTAAAAGAACATCACAAACTTCAAGGGGAGAAATATCACACAGTACCTCATCTTTGAAAGGCTTGATGCCATATGGCATAATACACTGTTGGCTGACATGAAGATCTCTTCCTTGGCGAAGCCAACTGATGGTGTAGGGCTGCAGGTGTAGTGTCGTTGGAAGGTCCGACCGCTTGACGACCTCTACTGAAATCAGGTTCTTCTTACTCCCGCTATCGACAATGAAATGAAGCGGAGCCCCATTTACCCACATCTACGAGTGAAAGAGGCATTCTCCTTCCTCTGGCTCTTCTGGTTCGCTTGGTCGAAATTTGGTGGTAGTGACAATGGAACTGGGTTTAGCATTGATAATCCGCTTCCCTCCTTCAAGATTTGATTCAGAATCAGAATCGACCTCTGACTCATAAGCCTTCAGTTCGAACATGAGTGACTGCTTGGAGCAACATTCTTCGGTGTTGTGCCAATGGATTTTATGGTACTCACACCATTTTCCTGTGTCCTTATTCGTCTTCTAATTGCCCTTCTTGTGTTGTAGATTTGAATGGTTGTACTGAGGGAAACCATCTCGAATTGGTCCCTTTATGTGTGGGTTTTGGACACCTTTGCCCTACCTCGGCTGTGAGGGGTTTGCAGATCCAAACTTTCACCTTTTCTGCTTAAATTTCCGCTCGATCTTGACCGCGTATCTATAAGCCGTGCCCAATGAGGCGATGTCCAAAAATTCCATTTCTGTTTGAATGTATCTATGCAAAAAACCGCGGTATTTGGGTACCATATGACGCTTAGAGTCTTTGATACCCAATTTGGTGCATAGGGTATGGAAAATATTGGTGAAATCTGGTACTGTCTGGTCCCTTTCTTAACGTAAGGTGGTCCATCTGGTGTATTGGTCCTCGTAACTTCCAACAAGGTAGTATTGTTATTTGATGGCGTCCCAGATGGAATCCCATGTAGGGGCCACCACAAACATTATAGATTCCTCTACTGCCCTTTGCTCAGAGTAAGTATCCCACCAGTCTTTAACATGGGGAACGACCTTGAGGAGTTAAACTGTGATCTTTTCCCTATCGAAAAAATTATGGACCGAAAAATACCCTTCGAGTAGATTCAACCATTTATCTACAACATCAACATCAATCAATCCTTCAAATAATGGAATGTGAAAATTTACCTGTAACTTGAAGGGGGTTGCATGGCCGCTTGATGAAGATGCTTCTCTTGTGGGAAGTCGTCAAAGGATCTGTGTGAAGTTGTCCATCATTTCATCCCTTTGTCGTGTGAGGGATTCCTTGAGCAACATTTTGATAGGATCTCCTGCTCTACCATCTTTATTTTCATCCCCCATGGGTTTTTGTCGGGCTCGGTTTGATCGATCTTGCAATGGATAGATTGGTTCGAGTCCCAACTTCTTGTACCTAGATCTTGTCGCGGACATGCACGAAGAAAAGTAAATGAAGAGCAGATTGTTCTGATACCACTGATCCATATTTAGGAGCGGAACGAATTGATTAACAGACTAAATACAATAAACACAGAGATATGAATAATAACACAGATATCCAGGGAACAATATCTTCTATTGAATAATGAAATAAGCCGAAACTGTAAAACTGCAGAATTGAAAGCACTTGCTCGAATGTTGGTAGCTATCTCTGAGAAGAGATGTGTTTGCTATGCACATCCTTTGAGAAAAATGGATTACAATGAGGCTCCAAGGGCCTTTTTTATATTACTCATGAATTCCAAAACCCTAGACATCCAAAAACCTAACCCTAGAAGGTGAAACGCCAAAATTCATGTGGGCCCCTATGGGTAAGTTGGTGTAAGCTGGTACTTCAACTTCCCAAGGTCATATCTTTTGCATACAACCTCCGTTTTAGGTGTGTGATAGCCCTTTGGAAGGGTCTTTTAGATAACTACACATTCTGCTGTCAAACCTTGACTTTGTCTACAATTTGACCGTGGTGAGCCAAAAAAACAACATTTAGGGCCCCAAATCAGCCCTGGAAGTACAATAAGATGTGATGACATAAAAACATACAAAATAAGCTAGTTGGATTAGGCGAGAGGCCACCAGTATCCACCTGGAGGATGTGTGGGGCTTCAAACATCCCCAACAGTGTAGAACCCACAATTACAAAGAAGTACAAAAGAACGTGCTGAACAAAAACGTACAATAGGAGCCAATAGGAATATGTTGGTGGCCACCAATATCCACCTGGATCAATGAGCAATTTCATTTTAAATTCAAAGTATGCCACGAATATAGGCATTTCACAAAGAATTGCAAGAAGCCAGACAATCCTAATTCTTTGGGAGTGAATACAGAATATAAATGGCAAGATTTTTCTCATAAATTTGGTCCTTATGGATCTAAAAATATGTTCTTTTTTGGTCCTTTGAATGACCCTAAAAACCCGACTTTTACCAGTCCCTCAAAGGGCACAAAAAACCACCCTCTGGTGGAACTGTGAATGATGGATCAAAGCTCACAAAAATCCATCTAGGGAACTCTGGGAAGACATGATCGAATGATGGTTTACTCACAAAAAATAGTTTTTAAGTGTTATCCCAAGAAACAGATCAAATTGGGGACAACTCAGTGGTCATTCTTGGTGAAAGTTTGTTGAATTTAGAGCCTCCTTCATTCCAACAGTCGGTCATATCCCCTTTGTTGTGTGTCTTCCCTGTCAATTAGAATGAAGATAAGTGGGTTCTTTTTGAAGTTTCAGTGGAAGTCGATTTCTCCCTTTTAGATTAAAAAATCTAAGAAATGGATTCTTTCAAGGATGAGGAAGTGGATTTCATAGAAGTAAGGTATAACTTAGAAAATGAGAGTATTGGAGAAGAGGAGTTGGAGGACAGGGGGTTAGAGGAAAATATCCCTAAGCATTCTAAGAGAAAGACATCGAGAACGATGCAAGAAGGGCAAGCCAATAAAGACAAATTATTCGACTCACAACAAACAATTCCAAAAATGATGGGAGGATCGAAGTAAAAAAAGTCCAGAGGAAATACCATTAATAAAGGAGGTTCCCACTCAAACCCTCCTAAATAATGAAATTGGTCTCTTGGAAATGCAGGGATTTAGGAAACAAATCCAAGTTAATGGTTGTCATGGATTTAATTCGAACAAGAAGTCCTCAAATTCTCTCGATTCAAGAGACCAAATTGAGTGTGGATGAAGCAAAAAAAATGGCGAAAAGATGGCAGAGTTCAAGTGATGCTATAGCTGTAGATTCCAAAGATGCCTTTGGGGGTTTGTGCACTATATGGAATAAATCTAAGGTAAGTTTAGAGTTTGCTTTTAATACTCAACATTGGATTCTAGCTAAATTTAGATCCAAACAATTGAATAAATTTTTGTAGTCATTTATGTATACATGCCAATGAATCCAATAGAAAAATCTATTTGTTGGAGGTATTTACAAGATCTCAAAGATACTGAATTTGTTGTGGATTGTATTCTAGATGGGGATTTTAATGTTGTCAGGAATAGCTCGGAAAAAAGAGGTGGGTTCTTTGGCTGGGACCCTTTTAGGGAAAATAATGGAGGAACTGCTAGTTGATTGGGATATGTTGGATATAAATCTTCAAAAAGGGAGATATACTTGGTCAAACATGAGATTAGGTCCAGGGCATATAGCTAGCAGATTAGACTATTTTCTGATCCATAGTAAATTTCCTAACATAAATTCTTCTATTATATTCTACATCCTTCCCTCTCTCACTTATGATCACAAGCCCATTTCTTTGCATGTTCATGAAATTCCCGAATATGGGTTGCACCCTTTTCGTTTCAATACATTATGGATCAACCATCCTTAGGTGTTATCCTTGATTGAATTGAATTGGAAGACTTGGGTTCTCGACACTCCCATTTTTTTTATTTGGGAGCAAAAACTCATTATGGTAAACCAGTCTCTCAAAATTTGGGCTAAATCCTCCTTGAGAAGGAGAAAGAAGACCTTAAAGCGAAGTTAGATAATTTGCAAAAGGAACTTGAACATAAATATATGATTGACCAGCTACAAATTGAATAACTTGACTTGCAAACTTGGTAGCAAAGAGTTTTTAGACGTGAAGAAGAATTGTGGAGATTAAAATCATGTAGTGTTTGGCTCAAGTTTGGGGATAGAAACAACTAAGTTTTTTTCATGACCAAGCCAAAGGAATGTAGCCGAAGAACAATGTCTCTATCATTGGCCTTGAAGATGGAACCCATGTTTTAGATTTTGTTAGCATTAAAGCTATTGCCAAGAGCCACTTTCTTGATCTATTTTCTGAGCATGAAGGGGATGATCCCTCAAATGTGGCATCTATTCCTAAGCATATCCCATATCTCATTTCTAATGAAGAAAATTTGGCTCTATCTCAATTTTTTTTTGAAGTTGAAATATTTATTGCCATATGGATTTTGGGTTCGGATAAAGCTGTAGGACCAGATGGTTTTACAATTTCTTTTTTTACAGGCATTTCTTGGACTTGATCAAATATGATTTGAAATTTATGTTGTATTATTCACATCAAGCTTTAAGATTATGGGGGAACACCAATTCTTCCTTTTTAGCCTTAGTGCCTAAGGAAGCCAATCCCACTTCCTTTTCTAGATTTAGTCCCATCTCGTTATGCAACTCATGTTAAATTATCACCAAAATTATAGCTTCCTAGTTAAAAAAAATTCTCTCCAATGGCATCTTTCCCAATCAAGGAGGTTTCATGCAAGACAAGTAAATTATGGACAATATAGTGTTGGTTCAAGAAGCTATACATTGAAGCGTCAAGGCTAAAGGAAAAGTTATGGTTATTAAATTGGATATGGCTAATGTTTTTCATCATGTCCGACATGTTTTTCTATTTCATGTCTTAGAATGTTTTGGTTTCAGCCCTCAATTCATAAAGTGGGTGTCCTCTTGCATAAGTGGTCATTGGATAGCTCCTTTAATGAATGAAAGGCCAATAAGTCTTTTTCATATTTGCAGAGGACTTCGTCAAGGTTGTCCCCTTTCTCCCCTCCTTTTCATCATAACAGTTGAAGCATCAAGCAGGAAATTAAAACATGAAAGTATGGTTGGGAACCTTCTAGGACTTCAAATAGCTCGAGGAGTCAGAAATCTCAATCATTTCCAGTTTGCAGATGACACCCTCTTGATGGGTGAAGCTTCAATGATTATTACTTCTCATTTCAAAGTGGTTTTGGATTCCTTTATTGATTCTTGAGGGGGGAAGTTAGCAACATAAAATGTTAGATTATGGGTTGGAACAATCCACCTCAGGAGTTGGGTATGATTTCTAAAATCTTTCAATTTATAGTCAATGAAAAATGGGCCCCCTTTCAATACCTTGGAATTCCAATTTCTCTAAAAAGTTGCACATCTTAGGAATGGCTGCCAATTGTAGAAAAGATAAATAAATTTTTTATTCAATGGTTCTCCCAATGGTTAAACCCTGTCAGACGAATAATTCTAATCAAAGATGTTGTGTCTTCTCTTCTACTCTATGAATGCTTTGCTTTACTAGCTCCTAAAGGAATATCCATTCAAATCTCTATGAATATAAGGGAATTTCTCTGGAGAGGAGGGAAAGTTTATAAAAAAAAAATTCATCGAGTGAACTGGAGGCAAGCTATCAGTCCCAAGAAAAAGGGTGGATTTGGAATAAGAAACCATGGTCTCATGAATAAGGCCATGAAGGCAAAAATGTTGTAGAGTCTTGTTTTAGGGAAAACAACATGGTGGAAAAGGGTGCTGACCAAAAAATATTTCAATGGTCCAAGGCAAAGGTGCTTAGAAAATCCTCCTAAAGTCGCTAAGTTCTTTCCCATATTCAAGCTTATTCTTGCTGTCA